>OY748303.1:12869571-13003746 GCA_963556515.1 Nudaria mundana
TTCTAAAATCAGTCGTCCTGTTTTCATTCATATAACATGGTCACCCTTAGTAGCAAATTCTTAACGAATATCGAAAAGTAATCTGGTTTTTAGATACTAAGTGAAACAATGTTGATGTGTAGGTACATGTGTATTTAGTAGAGATTTATACTAAATGTTAGTGTATCTAGTTTTTGATTCTGTTGTGATCTCAGGTAGGTACAGTCAATTTGACTCAAAAAATTGACTGTAAAAATGTGACTGTTTCCAATTCATTATGTCGAACGTCTGGATTGAGGAGCCAGTTAAAATGTGCTATATCTGCCAACCCTCTCATTATTAATGACTGAATCTTATCCTACAAAACTAATATACTCGTACATACTACTAAATGATGGAGAAATAGCGCATTAATTAAACTACTGCTTCTATGAAAAATGACGACTCGTAAGTAATGGTCTGAGGAGCCTCATATAATGTATGATAACTTTTTAATTTTAATACTACAAAACTCAGATTTTGTATACTAAATACTCGCGAATGCTACTAAATCATACCTAATTTTGGTAAATATTCATCCATGATTTTCCTAGTTCTGACGAGGCTCCTCAATCTAAACATTTAGATTGAGGAGCCACCTTTATGTTCTTATAACTTTTGAAGTATTATACTACAAATTCGAGGATTGAGGCTACAAAATTTTTAAACTTACTACTAAATACCTAAATAAATTTCATTAAGATACGAAATGTGGCTCCTCAACCTAAACGGACATTCTATGTGGTCAGTACCGTCAAACAGTAGTTACCGATCACAAGTGCCCCTATCTCAAAATGCCCTCGAGTCCTGGCATAAAAGGTGGAACATTTTGCTATATACATGTAGAAATTATGAATATGACATGAAGCAAAAAATTCGATGTTGTCGGTAGTGGTCATCGTAGCTCAGTTGGTCAGAGCAGTCCCCCTGTTAGGGAAAGGCCGTGGGTTCGAGTCCCGCCGATGAAATCAGTTTTTGTGATCTATTTGTAATGTCTTTCTTAATATTTACAACTATATCTGAAATTAAAAAAGAGCAGAAGAATACGGATTGCATAACAGAGCGCATTAATGCTTCGGAGCCCATGCTGAAACGGAAACGAGTAGAACAAAAATATCAAGAACGCATCTCCCAGTACTTATCAAAGAAAAACGAAATGGACATAAAAACTTATTTAAGCGGCTGGGCACACATTTTCCATTTACGAAAGTAATGTTTTTTTAACAACTGTTCGTGTTAAAAATGTTATGATTGCAGTTGCAGTATTATTTTCTTTTATAAAATGAATATTAGTTTATTTATGTATACATTGTGGTTTTAGTTTTTGACAGTACCTACACCTCATCAACCTATCTAAAATTTATGGTTGCATTGCATTGTACTAATGCCATAAATATAAAAAAGACATTGGTGCGTGCCGGGGTTCGAACCTACGACCTGTGACTTGGTAGTCCAACGGTCATATCCCTAGGCTATTATTGCTTCTAGAGAATATTTAACACTCACTGACGTACCGTTCTCTTGGGGAACAGTCTATGGGCCAATTGTTCTTTGGGTGAAAAGTTATTGGTCAAAACATTCTGTTGGTTAAGCATTCACTGACGTAGAGTAATGCTGGCGAAACGTTCGTGGATGAAAAGTCCTTTGGACGAAAAGTTTATGGTTTAAAGATAATGTTGACGAACGGTTCATAGACCAATCGACTGTTGGTAAACCGTTTCAGTTTCGACAATACGACGGAAGTAGAGAGGCACTCCGTGATATTATCGCCAGGGTCTTACTTTCACGCGAATGATTGCTTTCACAGTGGAGCGTCTCCGACAGAAACCGTGCTGGTTGTCTGCCAGGGGTCTGGCCCTACGACTCACCGTCCGTACCGACCAGAGTAATTATTAAATGAAAATATTGAATGTGACGTATGAGGATATATTACGATTTAGTTCGCGAGGGATAAACGGAGCTTTGGATTTATGCAGTGTACGTAAACGTATGTGTGACCTCTTTTATAGACACATGTGTTGTACACACAGCTACAAAAAGAGTTACTTTACTTTTCGTGGTCACTCTTCACTCACACAAAAATACAAAGCTCCGCTTATGATCCTGTATGTAATGGCATGGCATGGCTAATGTTACGATGAGTTCTCATTCGTTCGTAAAGCCAATGATATATTAAGACATTAAAAAAGGAGTCAACGCAAATCAATAGAAAGAGCACGGTCCTACTTGTGCATAATATAGCAACATTGTGCAACAGGGCTGTATAATTGGTAGTTCTTTACCTTTGTATATATCTGGAATTATAAATATAAATTTAGATTGTTGTTATCTGTGAAAATATTACTGTCAATTCTGTCAAATGATGGACTGATGTCATCGCCTTGCCTTGATCATCATCGTTATTAAATTTCGTATGATGTTTATTTAATTAATGAAGTCACATTAGCTGCTAAAATTTTATGAGAAGTTGTTTTCTTTGACCTTTGTTGTTACCCAAATGCATTAAGTTTCGGAGACATTGTGGTAAGTGAACATTTTGTTTCTAAGGTAATTTCTTAGTTTATTGTTTCTATTCATTGAGCCTTGCGTGGGATGTTGACCACTTCCCTTAAGATCTCGCTAATAATATAATTAATACAGTACAACAATATCTTACTTAGCAAGTATAGTGACTTTTAATCTGATATAGATAACAACGGCATAAAGATAATAAATACTTGATCATTTATTGGCCTTTCCTACTCATACAAACAATAATATTTAAATTTCAGGTGATACCATGTGAAAATTTCCAATAAAAGTAAAGTAATTGGGGTATAGTGCAAACAGTGCAGTACCATGTCTGGTACAGAGCAAAATTTTATGAACTCTATGCAGCAATTATCTGTGCAACCAAATAACGGTGGTCCTACTGAGAAACCAACGCAAGTTGTTACACCTGCTGTTAATAGAAGTCAGCAGTCATCAGCAGCAAAGGTAACTCCTGTTAAAGCAAATACAGTCTCACCTGCTATTGCTACGATAGACAGACTTCTGAGCCTGGGAGCTAACATACCGCCACCACCGCCTGTCATAACACGACCATCAGACATGGATCCACATACTATGGAACAGTTACGGGCTGTCAAAGAGCTTCTTACAGCTCAAGAAGAAGAGGCCCAAAGTCTTAGAGACATCAATCACGAATTGCGAGAAAGATTAGAAGAATGTGAAACAAAAATTAAAAAATTGACCGACCAAAATGAAGAATATTCTGAAAAGGAGAAGACACTTTCACAGAGAGTTGCTGAGAAAGTACGAAACAATAAACAAATGAGTGTTGTGATGGAGGAATATGAACGAACTATATCTTCTCTTATTGGAGAACGGGAGGCAGAATCTAAAAGGTGGATTGAAGAAAGATCTGAACTTATAAGAGAACGTGATGATGCTGCTTCTCACTTAGCATCTATGGAGCATGCTTTTAATGATGTTCATACAAAATATGAAAGATGTAAAGTTATCATTCAGGGATACAAATCTAATGAAGAAACTTTAAAGAACACGGTGGAAGAAAACAATGATGCTATTCAAAAGTTAGAAGCGAGGTATGAGACATTGCGACAGCATGCCATGCAGCAACTAAACAAAGCAAACGCAGAGCTTGACTCTGTAAAGAAAACCCATCAGACAGAGGTTCTCAAACTAAATGCCATGCTTAAGAAGAGTGAAGTACATGTCTCATCTCTGCAGGAATCATTGTCACAGAAAATTAAGGATAATGAGGAACTCACATCAATTTGTGATGAGTTGATTAATAAGGTTGGTTAATATAATTCTGATCATTTAATCTAATACTCGTTAACATTTATTTATATTATGTATAATTACGCGTTTTGTATCTATATGCATTTATAATTGTGTATCTACTAATGTAGTACACAAATTGTAAACAAAACTAGTACTGTTACCAATATTTGAGAGATAGCAATTATTTTTTTAAATAACAGTATGTAGTATATTAATTTAAACATACTGTGCAATAATTTCACTATTTTTATTTTGTACAATTTTTATACTTGTAAGTGTAAGATTTTATTAACAAGTGACATTGGATCAGTGAAATAAATTTTTTTAGTTTTTCACTTATGTAAATTATTGGTGCCTGCTTTTTATTTGCATATTGTTAATAAGTCCTTGTAAATTCAAACAAGTAAAGAAGCCAATAAGGAGAGCCTAGTCTTAACAAGCATACTCATGATATGCCCATAAGATATTCAAATCCTGTCTTATCCTATGAAGGAAAGCCTATTGAGTATTTGATAATGCTTTTGTACTATTTTACAATGAATTTTATGGTACATATAATTTTCATTAAATTATTTATTTAATGTGTAATTTGTTCTTTACTACACTGTTAATAGATTATGTGTTGCTTGAATAATTTACTTCATGATAAAATAACAAAATGTTTTTGATACATGAGAGTTTATATAAACAACAAATGATCCATTACATGTGGCACTTGCATTTGCATAAACATAAAAAAAAATCAGACGCAGTTGCAGTTTTGACTAGGATTGCCCGCAAGGTCTGTAGGTCAAAATATGTGGATTATTCATTAACAACTATAATATAACCAGTTAATTAGCCTCTGATTACATAGCTGCCATATTTAAATTTGAAGTTTTGTTTATTTTTAATATCTTAGATATATGTAAAGCTATAAGCATGCTTGAGAATATTATTCAACAGCTTATTATTAATGATAATAGTGTCCATAATTAGAATAAGTGATAACAATTATTTCAGAAATTGCAGGCATTCTGTTTTGATACTCTCTAGTCCTCATTCTTTATATCTTTTTTTTGTACTTATCAAAAACTATTACAATGGTAACCATAATGAAGCTTATAAAAGCTTACCTAATGTTGATAGGACTAGTATCAAAACCTGCATATAATGGCTTTCAGTATTTTGTAAGATATAACTAAAAGAAAATAGGTGTACCAAAAAAATTAATATTAATTTATGCAATCATCGGCCGTTTAGTTAGGTGTACTTATAGTAGGGGAGACATAGAACATCGACTTTCACCTGTCTGGTAACCAAATGAGACAAATTTATTATCAAATATAATTCATTAACAAACATGGGTTCTTAGGCATGTTTGTTACCTGTTCATGGCATTGTAAAAAACTGTTCATGGGCTATTCATTAACAAACATGCCTAAGAAGCCATGTTTGTTTGATGAACAGCCATGAACAGTTTTTTGAGCACCAAATTTCATGTCAACTGAAGTTTTTAACACACAATATGCCTGCTTATTTTTGTTCTTGGCAAGTAGATGAATAGGTAAGTAAATATAGGTAACTGAACCAATTTTTTGGAGGGAAACCATATAGGTTTAAAAACCTGGTAAAATAACAATAAAAAAATATGCCATGATAGGCTAATAATCATAGGCATGTTTGTTAATGAATAATATTTGATTAAAAATCTGTATCATCAGGTTACTAGATTGGTGAAGGTCGATGTTCTACGGCTCTTGGCCTATTATATGATGTAAGTATTTGAATGTTAGACATTAGTATGTGCCTTTTGAAATTAAACCTTCACCATCCATCGTTTAGTCATAGTGCATAATGAAATAGTACCGATAACTGAAATAGAAAACTTCCTTGATATATTGTACCATCTATAAACAGAATGTACTATAAACAGAATGTACCATTAACCTTACTAAAATCGGTAACACCACTCGACATTCCACAATAATAATATAGTATATTTTAATGGTTTTGTAACACTACAGTAGGTTGCATTAAATCACCTCGTCGTCATTTCATTATAGAGAAATCATACATAGCCAAACCATTACCGGAAAAATTGTTACGCCTAGAATAAGTATAATTTACATATTATTTACTGCCTACTCTACATATTTTTATAACTTGATTTTTCGGTACATTAATTATAATTTATTCATATGAATAGAATGAAAAAATAAAACATTTCCTTTTCTATATGGATATTTTGTTTATTTACTATTTCCAAAAGATTTTAAACATACCGTCTGGTCAATGGAGTCCTGTCTGCATTTTAGTGCATTAAGCAATATAATATTAAATGTAGTGTATTGGGATCAGGATGCAGTTCTTGTACTTACAGAAAAGATTTTGTATGGAGGTTAAGGTAGTTGTCCCACCAAGGGCGAGTAAACTAGAAATAAGGTTTAAAGTCGAGTTGAGAGTTCTGGACACCGGTGTCCAGATGGGGGTCAACGGGTAACGTTCGTCTTTACCGAACGATGGCGGCCTGGAACGCCCTGCCTGCGAACGTGTTTCCTCCCACATATAACCCTGGGTTCTTTAAGCGAAGCGTGAAGAGGCACATTACTAGGTCGACAAGTTGAGGGCCACCCTATAGTATTTCTCTGTATTATGAGAGTCGCCCACAATCGCCAGACGTCGCCACAGCTTACCATCACACTGGCGGCGTCAATTTGTCAACTGCAATTTGTAAAAAAAAACGGCTTTTTTTCTCGCTTAAGCAACGGGAAAGATAATTTATCGCTGACTGTTCACGCCGGGAAGTACCCGCTAATATAAGCATCTTGTTTGTTTACACGAATTGTATATCTATTGGACATTTCTGAAAATCGCTGATAGTTACCAGTTCATCGCGGCCGGTGGAACAACTGCCATATAAAGAAAAACAGTATATTATAATAAAATAGTATATTTACAAACTTTCAAAACATCAATTAACACTTAGCTACGAAACAAAAAAAAAATTGGAAGACTTGACAGATTATAAAAAGAATTGCTTTCATCAAAATCATTTGGACTTTTTGCTCAAAACTTTGTATGTGTCCTTACTAACTAGATAACTCAAGGCTGAAATGACAGTGGATACGGCAGTGACCCCACATAGAGCATGGAGTGCTGGGTGATCAACGTAGCCAAATACTGGGGAGGCTAATGTAGTACCAACCTGAAATAAAAAATATAGGTACATTTATAATTTTATACCTTGCTTTTTGCCATCTGGAGTTAGATAGAGTATTTCACAATATTTACTATAACTAATCCCAAATACAGTTGATAAGTCAACAACAACCAATACAAAATGTGCGCTTGCCCGCCATACAAAAGGAGCGCTTGCCCGCCGACCGCCCTACCCCACAGTGACAATTTGTTTGACACATTTTGTTCCTCGGTGTCAATAACCTTTTATATCACTCACTCTATTTTGACTTGGATTTTGGAGTTCGATTTTTGCTGAGCGCGTGGCTGGTGGCTTTTTAGTTAACTCTGGCGCTCCGCAAAAATCAGGTTTCCAGACACTCACATACCGAACAACGTTTCTTGTCCTGCACCTGGAACTAGTTAGGAATAACTAGTTCTGTGCGGGACAATCAACTAATCAAGCATTGCCTTGACATTGGCGAAATCATCTCATTTTTTTAATTCCGCGAGACCCCGGCCTCTCGCATGTCCATTGCTGCGGGCGTCTCTGGTGACACTGAAGGCATGTCCAGTGGCGCCCGGCGGACTTTGGCCACCGGTGTGGCCTCTTCGGGGATTGGTCGGAATGAAAATCCTGCGTCGTTGGGGTTGGGTTTTATCCCGCGTCGGTGAGTGAATCTGGTAGCGTGCTGTGGGGAAGAGGCCGGTCTCACCGCCGCGATGACGGTTGTTCCCCACATTGGTTGCTCAAGTCGCACCCTCCAAGTCTCCATGAGATTCTGGCGGAGTTGAGACCGCTGGTCCTCGATTTCTCGAGTCGCAGGCCTGTGGTCCCTCTCCAGCGCCTCCTTGTGCCATTGAAACAATGACGCAAGAGCTCTCGCTTCCAGGTCCCATGGAGGGGTCCCGGCTAAGAGACATGCAGCCTCTCCGGAGATCGTGTGGTACCCCCGTATGGGTTTGACGAACCAAGGTTCGCAATGATCTGTTTAACAGAGTCGCGTTCACCCTGACCGCCAATCTATCCGCCCATACGGGAGCTCCGTATAAGGCCATACTCCGCACGATTTAGGGGCTACGTTCTATACATCATATGTATAGGGACTGAGCCAAACTAACCACCTATTGTGAACCTGCCAGTTGTCAGTCAAATGTCTGTACCTAATCCCATATATACTCTTCTTTTTTTAAAAAACGTGGCTCCACAGTTTTCATCAATGATTTCGCCAATGTCAAGGTAATGCTTGATTTTTCCCGCACAATAGAACAAGCGGTGCGGGACAAGGAAACGTTGTTCGGTATTGCAATTGATTTTTGCCCCGCGCGTCTGGCGAGTGACGGTCGCGCTTTCGCGACTCATGCCCAACCTAAAGGGTCCCAACGCCTCTTGCAGGAGACTGTACCTGGGGATCATGCGGAGGATTTAGAGACTTGGGAGTCAATGTGAAAAATTGTTCAGCAGCTAGAATGTGCAGGGGTCAAAACGTTCATACTTTTAGTCAAATATGCTGCCGGCCCGTAACTAACGGGCCGGCAGCATATTTGACTAAAAGTATGAACGTCAAAATACCCCAGTGTCAAAATGTACATATAAACACATAAACTTATATGTATTCTACTGGACAAGGCGAGTAGTAGTGCAATTTTGCGCACGACGTTGCGGTGCATGCACCGCAACGCGTTCAGTCAACTGCGAGTAAGCGAGCTGAGTGCACTAGTACTACGCAAAACCGCGGACTGTGTAGTAAACGTATTTTAATATAAACTCTTTAATATTTACCTAATAACCAATTGATTACAGTGATCTGATGTTTATTGTCGGTAAGTAGTTTACATATTTCGTAATTATTCACAAACTAGCACATAATAGAAATAAATTAATCAACCGCCATTTTGAATAATCAATTGTTATTCAATTCTCATCGACAGCCCGACTAAACAAAGTATGCACCTCGCTGGAATGCGGCGCTATCGACACGAGGTGCCAACTTAGCTTCGTCTTAGGCACTGACCTAAGAAAGACATAGATTATGCACACAGAAACGACGTAGTGGAAAAAGGATTTCAATTGTGTTTACTTTGTTTTAGATATTATCTTCTTACTGTTATTTTACGAAAATGCCGAATTGTATTTTGCGATATTGCAAAAATTATTCTCGTAGAACTAAGAAGTCTACTGACAGCATTACTTTTCATAGGTATGTACAATAATACGTAATTATATTTTTTATATGGTTTTATACGGTGGGCCTTATCGCTTCTTGTCATTTAAGTTATATTGTTTCAAAAAAAAAAATTAAAAAATTATTAATAAAATTATTTTATTTTACAAATAAACCCATATACACACATATGCTCGAAAAACCCTCGCTGACGCAATCGAGTAAAAAGTATGCAATTAGTTTTATCCGTTGGCTGTTTATAAGTTTGTTTATAAAACATATCACACTGCTGCTCCGCACTTACTCATCATAGCGTGATGTTATATAGCCTATAGCCTTCCTCCATAAATGCACTTCTCAACAAAAAAATAATTTTCAAATCGAACCAATACCTACTTCCTGAGATTAGTGCGTTCAAACAAACAAACAATCAAACTCTTTATAATAATAAAAATATAAACGCTTTATAATATTAGTATAGATGTATATTATAAGATATACTACTGCGAATAAAACAAAACACTTGGTTTGCAGTAATATGTACTAATGATGGAAATAGGCATTCATCATCATTCACCGAGCCTTTTCCCAACTCAGTTGGGGTCGGCTTTTCAGTCTAACTGCGATTCGGCTGAACTTCGATATTTTCCGTGAAGTGACTGCCATCTGACCTTCACAACCCATGGGCGATATCGAAGTTCTGTAGTTAGACCGGTCGGATTTTTGATTTAGGGCTCCAACTACCCCTAACGACTGCCATAGATGTTAGTATGACAACCGGGAACGACGGCTTAACGTGCTCTCCGAGGCACGGAGGGGTCTCAATGTCTTAAGAAATGGTCACCCATCCTAAGACCGGCCTGAGTCGATGTTGCTTAACCTTTGCAATGTGTTAAAATTGTCGATTACCACTAGACCACGAGCCCCTCCATGGAAATAGGCATTAATATGTGTTAATGTCGCTTCTGCGTAAGCGTTGCATAATCACGGCGATAGATTTCGCCGATGACAGGTGTCGGGAAGACACAATTTTTATTTGCTACAGCTTGTCTAGTAAAATACATATAAGTTTATGTATAAACATGGTCACACACAATGTTTTAGTGACAAATTGTACATATCTTAAAATGCAAGTACAACAGAATGTGTAGGTAATTAACAAAATGGTCGATTGATATAGGTAACGTGCCTAAGTCTAAAAGAAAAGTGTCACTTTAAAAGTGTATTTATACCTACCTACTAGCTTTCACCCGCAGCTCTAACCGCGTAACAGACTACGAAGTGACAGTATAAATATTGTTTTACATCAATCATAACGCAAATTACTTTTTTAATCTGAAGTGGCCAATATCAATTGACAGAGGTAGAATGCACTTCAAAAGAGTACCTAATTATAAATTATTCACATGCCATGATAGTCTTCTTTACATAAAAATGTCAAAAGGGATATGACACATGAACGTGGTGTCGCTTATAGTTTTTGAGTTTTTACGTTTTTACGTTAATACATGTACTATATGACACGTGTTCGGTTATACCCTAACACATTTTAACTCCTGTACTTTTTAACTATGTATATTTTGACGTTCATACTTTTTGTCAAATAGGCTGCCGGCCCGTAAATACATTTTGACCCCTGCACATTCTAGCTGCTGAACAATTTTTCACATTGACTCCCAAGTCTCTAAATCCTCCGCATGATCCCCAGGTACAGTCTCCTGCAAGAGGCGTTGGGACCCTTTAGGTTGGGCATGAGTCGCGAAAGCGCGACCGTCACTCGCCAGACGCGCTGGGCAAAAATCAATTGCAATACCGAACAACGTTTCCTTGTCCCGCACCGCTTGTTCTATTGTGCGGGAAAAATCAAGCATTACCTTGACATTGGCGAAATCATTGATGAAAACTGTGGAGCCACGTTTTTTAAAAAAAGAAGAGTATATATGGGATTAGGTACAAACATTTGACTGACAACTGGCAGGTTCACAATAGGTGGTTAGTTTGGCTCAGTCCCTATACATATGATGTATAGAACGTAGCCCAGCAGATGATATACTATTAAAATATAACAGAATGGTTATTGATTTTCTGGTATGGTTACTGCATTATGCTCGCCCTCTTTTAAAATGATTGGCAGAATGTGGGTACGTAATACACTTCTGCCTACACCCTCAAGAATTATATATGTATCTTTAGATTAAAAGTTCTTAATCTTACCAATAACAGTTGTATAGCAGTATTGAATTTGCTAATAGTCGTAGGCGCGAGTTGCGCAGTTGCATGAGTCACATCGAAGTACCTGCTCAACGTCCTCTGCAAGGTAAGGCCAATACAAGTTGCAAATGTATATGTTGTAAGCAATTTGTTAAATTGGGCAGATCGTGATTTTCCTTGATTGAAGACGTATGCAAGTTGCACATGTGACGTCATACTTGCCTAACTTGCATAATTGAATAGCACTCTAAATCTTTTGTACTATTTGTTATCTTTGGACTTGGTCAAAGGACTTTCATCTGGAATGCCAGCGTGTGTTATGTAACACAACAGTAGGTTATGTAATAGTAAATATTTTTTTAAAATTAATTTTAGTATACTTCTGTTTCCCACAAACTTATTTCTGGGATAGAAAAGTTTATGTATCCTTTGTTGATATCAGCTATCTCTGTACCAAATTTGTGTCCAAACCAGCCAGTGATAGAAAAAGAAAAACATTCCATTATTAGTGAGATTAGAATATGAAATCTTTATGGCCTTTGACGGACATCCTCAAGAGACCAACAAATACACCATTTGCCTTGTTAATATAGGTTTTAATATTTAGATTTTTGTGGGAAGTAGGAGCTTTTAAGAGCGTGTTTTCGACACAGCGCCACCTGTTGTCTACTGTGAGAAACAATTATTTCATAAATTCGCGGTAAATGCGCTAACTGTAACGCCTTGCAAAAACTTACACTGTAAAAGGAATACAGTCAGCATGGGGTTATGTCATGCGGTCTCCACATAAACCTGCCGCAGCGGCAATGACCGTCTCTATACTAATAGGAAATTACCCCTGCTTGCCTACACATACATTACTGTGGCTATTAAGGTTTATCCCCACTTTTACACACTAGATTGCCACAGGGTCATGTGTGTGACTAGCCCACTTTATAGTAAAATACTCACAGGTGGTGGTAGACTTATATATCTGATGACAAATCCAGCAACAACTAATGCCACATCTCTTCCAACTATGAGCAGAGTGAGAGGGAGAGGTATTAAGTTTTGATATGTAAGAGAAACAAACAATGTGGCTATCAGGACTTTGTCTGCCATTGGATCTAAGAAAGATCCCATTTTTGTTGATTGGCCTTTCCAATTTCTTGCTATCCACCCATCTAACTGTAATAATTAAATTATGATTAAGAGTTACCTGCCACATGAACTCGATATTGTGAAAATATACATACAGAAGATTCAATCAGACTGATTAAGTTCAAGATTGGGTAAGAGTAAGTGAAAGAAAGCATTTCCACTCACAGACAAATTGCACAAACAGAACACCGATTTGCTGGGTTAAATTTGTAATCAAACTTATTATTCTGCTTTTGATTCCTAATAGTAGTTATAGCACAAAAGGACTGTATTTTAGCCTTTTCTGGTTACTTCAAGTATTTTTACCAGGGCCTTGTCTGTCTATCGGCAAGTCTCATTGCAAGCAGGTGAGGATGACAGAACCTGCTAAGGGTTCCCTATAGTTGTAGAATATATTATTATTTTTATTATTATTATTTTATTATGGACGAGCAGCATTTAGTGCTGTTATGTCCACATCCTAGTGTTGGAGTATTGTATTTATTATTTCACTTATTATTTAGTTCACTTAGTTCACACATATAGTTCACTGTTTATTCGTTTGTTTATAGTCTTCAAGCCATTGATCCAAGCGACACTTGAATGAGTTCACAGATCCGGCCGATACCACATGTTCAGGCAACTTGTTCCAAAGGTTTACAATGCGATTGTTTATGGTGTGATGAGCGGTTAATGACTGTGATGGTGAGCGGATGGTGAACGGATATAGTATAAGATATGTAACTCACGAGATCTGTAACACCAGCAAATCCTAATAAACCTAAAGCTATACAATAGTGCTCTTGAAATATTGTGTATCCCAGATATGGAGACATAGCTATTCTAGTAAAACATAAAATGTTTGGGATTGTGAAGACCTTTTCTTTCTGAAAATTAATAATACACAATTTGATTATAACAATATACAGTATATAGATTCCTTGTGAAGGAGGTGGCCAAGAGGGAAAGGGAGCATACCTTCCCCGCTAAGTTCGAAGTCAGCGGTTAGGGCGCCGGAGACTTATTTACGCCAAAGACTATCGACCTCCATGATCGGGGCCTGAAGAATGCGTAATAGTCACCCGCCGTCCTTACAGAAGCAGACTAAAAAGGTCGCAGAGGCCCCGCAGATTCACTCACATAATATGATAAAACACAACCCCAATGTCAGGATAAAACCCGACCAAACCTCAGACAAAGTCCACACAGGTGGCTAAAGTCCGCCGGGCGCCACTGGAAATTATCTGTGTGCTACCCAGAGGCGTCTGGCAATGGACGTAGGGGTAGCGGCGGCCGTAGGCCGCGGAATTAAAAATAACTTATTTCTATGAAGAGTAGGATGGATGGAAGGAACTAGGGTGTCCAAATACAAGTTTCAACAAGATGTTGACTAATTTGACTGGACTAATGTGATCAGTTTGTTTTCTGTAGGTACTTTAGCAAATTATTATTGAGTATTACTATTAGTAACTGAGTAGTTAAGAAACTGTATTTTCATAACATAGTGTAAAACAAAGTCGCTCCCATGTACACAATGGATAGAGTGGATCTCAAGGAAGGTTTATGTGTCAAGTGGGTGAAGTTGCGGGCGTCCGCTAGTGTATTTATAAATCTGTGTGCTGTAGTAAGTTCAAATGATTACAATATTATAAATAAATCTTCAATTGAGTTCATAAATACCTCAATAACTTCTTCGATTCTTTCTTTTAGTTTGCCTTTAGTTTCAAGAATATCTTTTATAATGTACTCTTTTCTTACTTTAAGTTTGTGACTGGTAATTTCCTTTTGCTGTTTTATATCTCTCACAAGCGCCTCACCTTTTTGCCTAATTTTATACTCAGTATCTTTCAACTGAACTTTTTTATGATCGAAAGCATTTTTAATAGAATGTGCATTCTTATCAAATGTTATGAATTGCTTCTTATCGTCTGACGAATATAGACATGATATGTATGAGATTCTTTCAGGGTACCTGACTTGCTGTCGTCTTCTTGAGAGTATTGTGAAGTAATCTCGTATAGAACCACTGTTTGTTGCACGAGACCGGTATAAAAGTGAGACATGATATTTTATAACATTACATCTTGACAGAAATTTCATAGCGATGTTTTACAATACCGTGGGCAGGTAGAGCAGACGCAGTTTATCAATTTTTACGTGATTTGTGATTACTAGCACCGACGGATCAATTCATTAAAAATTTTGCCTCTATATAGGTTACGTACAATTTCAAAATAAATTTTTGTTCTATATTGCTTTTCTTTCAAGCCTTTTCTCAATGCATCTATTGACAGGTGGACAGGTGTCACTGTCATGAGGTGCAACAGAAATGTCACCAATGTCACTGGCACACCCTATGTTTGGGGACGACGCTTACGGCGCGTAGCGCATGACATTTGCCTTTTTTCCAAGCGTGACAAGCGTGTGACGTCATCTTTGGGCGTCGGATGACGTCATTTTCCAAGCTCGCCGCGCTATCGTCGAAACAGCCAATCAGGGTATCGGAGTCTTGCTAGTCAAATTCTCTGTCAGTGTCAGACTGTCAAATATCTCTGTTTGTTGTTGACTGAACTTAGTTGTTGAAAACTCTGGTACGACTATGATGATACGACTACGGTTTTTGTCGAGCGCATGGTAGGGTTGGGAGCTTTATAGGTTACCTCTGGCACTCGACAAGAACGAGGTCGACCAGACTCACTTGCAATACCGAACAACGTTTCATATAGTGTCCCACAGCGGGATGACATTGTCACAATCATCGATAAACTATCACGCGCTCAGCAAAAATCGAACTCCAAAATGTACTTTTGACAGAGGACATTATGGAGTCAAAAACATCATCTATCAAAAGTAATTAGAGTCAAGAATCTTGACATAATTACTGCGACACTGACAGCTGACGGTTTATAAAGTTTTTATTGTTCTATCAGTCCGACAGATTAATCTTGTATTTAATTTTTACTTTACTATTGTTATTACAAGATTCTTGTTTTTATGTCTCTGATTGGGTACATTCATTTGTTGTGACCGTTTTCCAATTAGTAAACCCAAATTCAGTTGTGTTTACATATCCGTTATATCATTAGGAAGTTGTCCAATTTTCAACTTTTATTTCGGGCAAGTTACTTTTACGTATTGTCTTTTACTAATAATATTATACACCCTGTAATATCTATAGTATTTAAAGTATACCTACTTCTTTGAAGTTAGTAACTTAATTTCGTATCCCCTGGTGTTTTAATGTTTCAGACTTTTATTATTATTTTTTTTTTTTTTTTAACATATATTTTATTCACTGTGAAACTCAGGTGTTCTATTTTCAAACATATAAGCGTAACTAGCCGATGAGTTTATCATGTATTTTGTCATTATCTGTAATTAATGAGAACATCATTAATGCAAGTACTGCCTCATAGCAACAATAATGATTGCAATATGAACTATGTCAATGACTTGTGACCTGTGTGCTTGGTACTAATAGATAACGTAATTATAACTGTGTACCTAACATTTCCACAACATAGTGTAAGTTAAAGGATACACTATATTGCTTTCATTCAGTAGTTTAATAATAGAAACCTAAGTTAGGTATATAAGGTCATATTTTGCTCAGGTTTTAGTTTCACAACATTATATATACATATACACAGTCATTGTCTTTGTTTGTATTTGGAATATTATATGTACTGATAAGACTTAGTATGTACATTGTACTGTTTTAGGTATAAAAACAAACAAAATGAAGGAAGAGGAACTAACATACTTATTAAAACTCTTGGATAAATTATCAGATGATATATATGAAGTAAGTTGGATATATTTGTTATTTACTTGACATAATTTCCTACTTTAAAAAAATTTCAACTTGAAATATTCTTTCCAGGAACTTATACAGTGCTATTATGACATAGAAGAGTCCAAATCGTGTAAAATATTTAAAAAAGAAACATTAGATTTTTTTAAGAATAATATTAAATCTAATCCAGTCACCACAACATTTATACTAATGTACATACAAGAAAATGCTGTTCAACACAATCCAAATTCAAATGACATTCAAACCTTATATCTAGATAGTTTAAAAACAGAACTGACTGAAATAAATTCCATAGATAGACTGCTAACCCTCATGTCACTGGCAAGATGGAGTGAAAATTATATACCACAGTTTACAAATCAAATTCTCCAACCACTATCTGAGGAGAACTTTAAACAATACCGAAAACAAATCTTGTTGAATCTCATAACTCATAATAATCCAGAATTGTTACATGCCATCTCCCACTTCATCCAGATAAATGAACCTCAAAAAGTATTCAAATTGACACCGGAATATATGCTTGAACTTTGCTACCAAGATAGGACCCATTGGCTTTTGAAAGCAGCTCAGGTTTACAAGCAACAACTTCATGATATGAAGAATGTAACATTTAAGATTAACAATTTCACAAAACAAATCCTCATTATGGTGCTAATAGATCTTACAAATAGTCCAGAAACTTTTGATTTAACATCTTTGGTCCATCAATTGACCAACATATTTTCTATACTCGATACATACACAACTGCAGATAATCAACTACAATTTTATATAACAGAAGTAAAAAGACAATTGACAATTATTAAGTTCTGTTTGGAAAATAATTGTAAAATAATGACTACATCTATATTCAGTCAGGTATTGGCACAAAGTGCTTTAGCAGTGGTATCTCAAGTCTGTAGACTTTCAAAAGTAGACAGGTATAAAGTGTCTAGACTTTTAAATACAAATAATGACTTTATGGCAGAGTTAAAAACATTAAAGAAAGCTACAAAAAGGAGAGCTGATAAATGTAATTCGAACTGGGATGTTATGACTTACAACAGTTACTGTGCTATAACGAAAATTATAGACACAATTGTCAATTCATCTGAAAAAGTAAATGATTCTCAAGACACTGCATTGTCGTTAGATGAGTTAAGGCGCCTGGTTTTATCAATACAACCATTAAAAAACTGTATAGAAGTCATTGAAAATATATTCTCATGTCTTTTTTTACGTTATGAGTATTTTTCTTGCCATGAACACAGCCAAGACTATCCATGTGGAGCTCATTCTGATTGTTCGTATTTTTATTCGAAAAATCACGCGAAAAATTCAAAAAATAATGGTAGCAGTAATGCAGGTTTCATGTGCAATTCATATACGACGCAGCTCGTTTTGAATACTTTAAAATTATGTTTAGAAAAGTTTGAAGAGAATTTCGGAAATGATGACAGTGATCAAGAAATTATGTTAAGGCTGAAGAGACTGGGGAAAGTGGTGAATCATTCCATATGGAAGCTTCAGTTGGTGTCAACACTCTCGCCTGACACCAGCCCGTTGCCATTGAAGCTATGTTTGGATTACGTGGAAGTAGACGACAGTAGCGAAGACGAAGCTCGAGAGATAGATTTGAAGGTGGTCCGAAAAAAACCGAAATCCAGAAGAAAACAGAACAATACTAAGCCAGAAACAGATCAAATTATGTGCACATCTACTGTTTCAGACGAAGGTAATAATTATATACTACCCCCCTTTTTCATAATGAAACGCCAATTTGGCTAAAAACCTTAGTTAAAAATGCTCAGTTTAGATCCAGAAGAACTCAAGAAAAACAGATTGTGTCCCTTTCTATTATGATGATCGGTAGGTACCTATTTTAAACCTCTAATATCTCATAGCCATTAAAAATAAGACCGATTTTAAACCTCTGAAAACTCATTATGAATAACACTGTTATTATTACGAACTTTTATTGGGTAGGTGCAGATGTAAGGCTTAACCCGCGTCCAACAACATTTCCCCGTTTCCTACATCCCACTGGACTTTATTTACGAGTAAGTGACAAAAAGTATCCTATCACCTTCCAAGTTATCGGCTAACTGTATTTATAATTTACGCTGAATCCATTTACTGGTTAGAGTGTGAACAAAAAAAGTTCGAAAATTCGCAAAAATAAAAATTATGGGTCGCAATCTCATTGTTATCTATATATTTAATACGACAATTTGTCTGTCCGTCGGTCGCGTTTTTCAATTATAATTGATAATACATACATTTGCATGAAATATTAAAATATTCGTAGAAGTTTAGGGAAGGTTTTTTTTTTATATTTGAGGCGATACAAAGTTCGTTGGGATAACTAGTATTTTGTATTACAGCATACACATCAAACAAATCTAATGGTATAGATTTTATATCCATCATGCTGTCGAAACCTACAAGCCTCGTCGCGCTGGCACTTTATCACAATGACTTCTCTAAAGCCAATCAAATTTTAGAGGTAAGCAAATCACAGTTCAAAGTTTTAGTTGCAATGCATCATCCTTTTTTTGTAATCTACCAATAGCGTATTAGAATAACGTCGAAATGGACCAATAGCCAATATGTAATGTGATTTGGATCAAACGCGCCTAATGGCTCTCGTTTTCTGGTGAAAACATCTGGAAAATTCAATTGCTAAATTTAGGTGGTGTAAGCATAGGTACTCAAAAGCATCGCCGGGCGCCACTGGAAATACGTTCTGCTTGTAACCAGAGACGCCCGGCAACGGACGTAAGAGCGGACTTAAAAAAAAAAAAGGTACTCAAAAGCACGGTCGAATTAGCAAAACATTATCTAGTGTTTTCGTCTTGTTGTGTCACACATCTGTTTTCTGAATCACTCGCTAATCGCTTAATCGATGCGATGATGCCTTAAATACCTAGTACCTACTTATAATTAGTTATAAATACATACCTACTTGTTGTGACTGGTGACTGCTGTTAAGTTTTATTATAAATAAATAAATATGTTAGGACAATTCACACAACGCTATCTAGTCTCAAAACTAAGCAGAGCTTGTGATATGAGTACTAGATAAACTGATATAAATATATGTATATATATATATATATAAATTTATACAATTTTTTAGAATACCTCGCTTGACGCGAGGGATGCGTTCCAGACAAAATCGCGCTAAACGAAATTCGCGTAAAACGAGGTTGAAAAAATAACAAGCAAAATGTATTACAAACCTACTTTTATTGCCTTAAAAGTTTAAAAAAAAATAATGACATCTTAATTTTTGGAGAAATACTGGTTTAACGTCTTTTGTTTCTTGCGATCAAGTAACATTTTTTTCGTAACAAGCAACACCATTTTCCATATAAAACGCGGTTGACATCACTGTCAGAACTTTCCAAAATCTCCAGGCCAGAATATATTTTTGAAAGCGCCTCCTGGAGTACACCTGACGATAACTTTTTTTCTTCTGACGGTTCTTCTTCTGTTACCGATGTATTTTGCATTTCCATTACTTCTTCGTTACTTAAAGGCGCGCTATCGATGGCTACAGTCTTCTATCAACTGATCAAAAGTGCGGCGGTGATAGTAAGCCTTGAAATTTGCTATAGCCCCTTGGTCCATAGGCTGTAAAATTGAAGTGGTGTTTGGTGGCAAAAACATCACCTCTACTTTCAGACCTCGCTGTGACTCATATGTTGGTGGATGACCAGGTGCATTGTCCAATAGTAATAAAACTTTTGGAGGAAGTCCATTACGATTGCAGTACGCTTTGACATCTGGGCAAAAGCTGTTTGTTTACCAATCAGAGAAAACCTCTCTTGTTACCCAAGCTTTTCGATTAGATCGCCAAACAACTGGTAAGCTGTCTTTATCTGTACCTCGCATAGCGCGTGGCGTTTCTGATTGGTACGCCAGCAAAGGTTTCAATTTAAAGTCTCCAGTGGCATTTCCGCCTAAAAGAAGAGTCAACCGATCTTTGGCTGCTTTAAAACCACTTGCCTGTCTTTCTTCCTTAGAAATAAAAGTACGTGATGGCATTTTTTTCCAGTAGAGACCGGTTTCATCTACATTAAAGACAAGGGAAGCAGGATTTTTTTCTCGCAGAATATAATTGTGAAGCTGGGTAGGGAATTCCGACGCAGCTGCTGTATCTGCACTTGCAGCTTCGCCGTTATGCGAATGTTATGCAGATTCAGCCGTCTTTTTAATTTCTCAAACCAAGCATTACTGGCTTTGAATGATGGCGCAGAAGACCCTTCTTCTTGCTGTTTTAGATTGGCGTATAAAGAAATCGCTTTTGCACATATGACATCTTGACTTAAAGGGGCATCTTTTTTATTCATATCTACTATCCAGACAGCAAGCATTTGCTCCATTTTTCTAAAATAGCTGGTCTCGTACGAGTAATTTTCTTTGCGCTTTTAGGCGTCCCATATTCAGTACGCATTATTGTATCCCGATTTTTCACAATCGTGCGCAAAGTAGACTCTGAGAGGCCAAACTGTCGTCCAACTTCTGTAGCTTTACCTCTGTTCTCCATCTTTCTTAAAACTTTTACCTTCATCTCCAAACTTAAACTTTACGTTCCTTTTTTCTAGCCGGCGACGACATTTTACGTAAAATGTATGCAAAGGAATTATAATATTTCAATTATGTAACTGCTGCACAACACAACTGCACAATTACAAACCGTACTCAGAAAGTATGACAAAATGTGAGAAAAAGTTAGGTTAGATATAAAAAACAGCTGTAGTTTTCGATTACCCACAAAGAAGCAGAAAATAAATGTGTAAACATTGGTAAACATCAATAAAGCTACGACTTTCTATTGGTTAAACAATCATGCAGCACGAGCTAAAGAACCAATTAGTGCGTTTCGCGTAACGCGAGGTAAATAAGCGCGAATTTTGAAAATCGCGTTAAAACGAAATCGCGCTAACCGAGGTCGCGTTAAGCGAGGTATTACTACATACATTTTTTATTGTAAATAAATACATATTATACATGGGAAACATCCAGACTTCGGTACAAACGTATATATCTATGTCATCACACAAAGTTTGTGCCAACCGGGAATCGAACCCGAGACTCCGGCGCCGAAAGCGGGTGCACTACCGACTACGCCACCGAAGCAATCAAATAATGAGATAGGTGCTGGTCCACCGTAATAAATGTCATAAAACAATCGAATCAAATCATTGCTAGTTTTACAATTTTTTTTACGTTCATGATTTTCACTCATATCTATTCATAACTGATATCTAAACGGGACTTAATCGTGATAATATACCAGTTGGATAGGGTTGCACCATTGGTATACCTCGTGTCACATACAAAGAACGCTGACCTTCAAGCTGCGCAGTAGACGATTTATCGATCTATATGGTGGTAACAGCAAGTAAGAGCGAGTGTACCGATGCGCAAATACACCCCTACCACTCTAACCCAGCGTTCTTCTTACGTGAACATCAGTATAGTTCCGGGTTGACTGACCGTTTGTGCAATCCAACCTAAACGTCTTAGAGCAATGTGGTATCGTCGATATGAATTGCTAGTTTGTTTTCAAGAAATGGTCGAATTCCTCGTAAGTTTCCTTCTCGGTCTCAGTTGGATTGTAATGCACCTCGCCATTCTTTGTCTTGAATACTCCAGGAGGATTTGTGATTAAGTACTTTTTTGCTTCCTCAATCGTTTGGTGGGGCTTGAAAAAATTGCAAAACAAACAACAGCAACACCAACCTAAAAATAAATATTAATTTCATAACCTCACGTCTCGCCAGTGACTTTGTTCGTTCCACGACTGGAAACTTTAATGTTTGCCAGACCCTTACCTGCAAACGGTGCATTAACCGATCAATGGATTACCTACATTAATCGGCCAATGCACCACTTGTAGGTAAAGTTAGCTGGGCCCTAAGATCTTGATATAGTACCCCATGCACCCTAAAAAGATTCTAAAAGTCATGTAGTTAAAAAACACGTTTGCAATTGACACAGGAACCGACTTCAAATTACTGAAATGGGACCAAATAATTGTCGGAATGGGACCAAACTAATCGGTTCACCCAGTGTAAAGATATGAGAGGTAACAAACATAAAAAAACATACAGTCGAATTAAGAACCTCCTCCTTTTTGGAAATCGGTTGAACATAGGTCGTTCACCCACCTCGAGTACACCACAAAGGTACTGCAAAAATGAGATAAACCAGGAACCATATTTGAAAGATCTTCCACAGCCGACACATTATGTCAATTTTCGTACGTCTTTGATTTTTATAGTCATTCATTAAACTTTTGAAAGCTTTAAATCCGATGCTCTTGTTGTAGTTATTATTGTCGTATTGCGTTAAAAATATCCTCTTAAAATTATTCAGGAGACCATATTGTGGTGTTTCTGGAACCAATTCAAGATACACTTCAATGCTCTAAGACCATAGTCGTGTCGGCTTCAGTAGATCGACATGTTCAACCTATGATATCACAGGTCTCACAATCGGTGGTGGGTGCTAATGGGCCCTACTAACATCTCCAGGGTCCAAGTTATTCTCACCTGGATGCGGAGCACCTGCTAACAAACAGATGAGGCTCTGGGGCAAATATACTCCTCAGAAACATTAATAGACTCGCCATCTGTTACGTGGGGGTTAACAAATTGGGGAAATTGTGTGCAAATGAGCGCCTCTGTTTACCCCTTAATGTAATTGAGACTATGGTTATGATATCCCCCTTGGATCGGATGAATTACTTGCAAAATGTGGGTCTCTCTGGTTCGAAACGATGCCATAATACGCCAGGGGCAGATACTTTCAACAACATTCGTAGGCAACATACATACAATCACGCCTTTAGCCCCGAGGCGGATATGCAGATATACATTAGAGACCCACATTTTGCAAGGGGGACATCATAACCACAATCTCAATTCCATAGGTACTCCCTGATCGTTCTTACTTTTGTTGATAAGTTGATGGTGACTCTTGATATAGATATAAGGGCCCTTTTAAGTTACATACAATAAAAGTACGGGCAAACTCGTCCTTCACATGCGACGTATAACACGCATTATGACATCTGAACCGGATCTGGCCTATACAATTTGTATGGTAACGAACACACTGGTCATTCACCACGTCTACGTCGCGTGTTCCCATGCTATCCTACGCGTACGACGCTGTCATACACGTTTAAAGTGTCACAGCGCGTAGATAACGTAAACGTCAGACGTCGTAAGACGTAGGACCAGTGTGTCGCTTGTTGCCCACGTCGCGTGGCATACGTCGTATTGAAGGACCAAAAAAAGTGTTTCAAGCTTTAGACTTACAATCAATCGATCACATTCGTTCTATTGCAGTCAAGGGTCGTTTGTGGTGGTAGAACTATAATGTATCCTACCTACTCCGTAACTCGGAAGTATCAGCTCTTACCAGATGACGCCCCCACATCATTATCAGCCTGTTCATAATATTCAATTAACAGGTCGTTGTAATTATATTCTAATCCTTTATCGTTGGATTTTGCTTGACTCTTGATCGCGTGCGTACTAAACTGGAACGCATAAAAATATCATCATAACATAGTATAAAACAAAGTCGCTTCGTTTGTTTGTCCGTCCCCATGTATGCTTAGATCTTTAAAACTACGCAACGGATTTTGATGCGATTTTTACCAACGGATAGAGTGGTTCCCGAGAAAGGTTTTAGTATATTTGTCAAGCGGGCGCGCGGGCGTCAGCTAGTGTTTTATACTTTATTCGTATTTAGATTAAATTAGTCGAAGTTCAGAAAGAGTGGCGCGTTATGGGAAAGACCTATTTGCCAGCAGTGGACTGATGACGGCTGGCGATGACAATTATAAGGATTTGTTTCTTATGAGCGTTATCTTATGTAAAACCCGACTAGTCATATTATATGCAGAAACAGAATATTTTTCTTAATTACTGCACTTTTTTTTAGATTTTTTTACCACTTAAAAAGTTTTATCTATCCAAAGTTCGCGGCAACTATGGGACCAACAAAATAACATCAAACTACCCATGGGGTATACATTTTATCCATGATCTGTTTTGTTGATGTTAATATGTTTGAATGTGTATGTGTCATGTAATGTATGTGTGAAAACTATTCCTAAAATAAAATGTATAAAATATTTGTCTGATGGAATCTAGGTAATAATGCGGATTATTTGGCTGAATAGATGTTGACGCAATCAAATTATGAAAGGTCAATGTACTTTAGGTTATTCACAGCTTTCTTTGTCTATTTTGAGCGTGCCAGCTGTACGTATGTATATAGTTTATATGTACTTTCAATTGAATACAACACATATTAGTATCACTAATCAATTGATATTATATTTGAAAGATATGACTAAAATAAAATATGATTCAGGCAATAGAATTTGGAAAGCTAAATAAGTTAGTTAAATGAGGCAACTTTTGTCATCGTCATAACAATCATAGTATACAACAAAGTAGCTTCCGCTGTCTGTCCGTCTGTATGCTTAGATCTTCGAAACCATGCAATGGATTTTGATGAGGTTTTCACCAATGGATAGTGGTTCTCGAGGACTGTTTTAGTATACAATTGTCCATTTTAGGGTTCCGTATCCAATGGGTAAAATTGGGATCCCTATTACTGAGACTTCGCTGTCCGTCCGTCCGTCAGTCTTGAGCACCTCATGTGTGTACCTCATGAACCTTGATAGTCAAAAAGTTGAAATTTTCACAGATGATGTATTTCTGTTGCCTCTATAACAACAAATACTAAAAAAATAGAATATAAAAAATATTTAAGGGGTTCCATAAAACAAAAGTGATTTTTTTTGCCGTTTTGGTACGGAACCCATTGTGCGCGAGTCCGACTCGCACTTATGTTGTATAATATTCATAACATTACAAACTGGTCGAAACGTAAACATAAAGTTACGTTTCTTTCCCTTTGGGATAGGCAGAGACTATTTATTACTACATGCAATATCTATACCTACATGTTCGTTTCTTCTGTCCTACGGGAGTAGGTAGGCGTACACCCATATTTCATGTTACACCGGCCGTGGTCACAGCCTGATTAGAAACTATAGACAGGTATACTGGTATTCACGTAAAAAGAACTCTCGGCGAGAGTGAGAGGGTGTGTTTGCGCATCGGTACTCTCGCTCTTACTTGCTGTTATCACCATATAGATCGATAAATCGTCTACTGCGAAGTTTGAAGGTCAGCGTTCTTTGTACGTGACGCGAGGTATACGTGACTTACTTGTTCCTTGTATGTACTTTTAAGTATATTATTGTTGGTATTGCGGTTGGTGGTCGTTTGTAGCGGCCTAAGCCTTTTGTTAATGTGTTTTTCAATTATTACGGGCAACGTTGACATTTCCTCCCCATCATTTATGTTCATAGTTATCAACCGCTTATTGTATTCTGCTCTTGCTATACTGTGTACATATCAATAATGCATACTAATACAAAACTAATACCTAGTACATACATACCTCTTTATTACCCTAGCTCTTGTAACAGGGTCGAAACGTCGGGTAATAAAGAGGTATGTATATATCTCAATAATCGCGTAAAATACCCGTTTGTCTTAAGTTTATAATGTGTACAAAACGCGAAAGTTTAAAAAAGTATTTAATACCTTGTACTCTACACATGTTTACATTAAAAAAATTACATTAGCAAATATAATCTAACTTGAGAGTGATTTACTCTGAACCTGATTATTTCGCAGAAGGAAGAATCAAGCTTCCTTCTGCGAAATAATCGAGAAAAATAATAATTTTATATGGCTCAGGAACTCTCTCATCAAAACCGGTACAACCATTTTCACGTGATTCCCAAAGAAACTTTACAACTTCAATTCAATTATTTCTTATGGTTTTCGAGCTGGAGATTAACTCAGTTTTATATCACGTTAAGTCTATTCCACTGGAAATACCTTCTGCGTGTAACCAGAGACGCCCGGCAATGGACGTTAGAGCGGCCGCGGGCTTGGTCGCGGAATTAAAAATAATATATATATATATTTGTGTGATCCATAAATGTTTGTTTCGTAGTTTGGGTGTTTTCCATGTAAATTATGTATGTATTTAGAAATATATAAGTATGTTTATCAGTTGTCTAGATCCCATAGCACAAGCTTATAGCTTAGTTTGGGCTAGATGACGTTGTGTGAGACTGTACAAAAATATTTATTTATTATTTGTATTTACTCGTCAAATTTTCCAAACAATTTTTTTTCGACACCAAATTCCTTTATTTCATTTTTGTCAATCATTTCATAATCATCATCATTTATTAAAAGATCCACCTCGTAATCTACATTGTCTTTCAGCATAGTATTGTATGATGTGCTTTTTATTACAAAACTGAATGTAATGAATACATTACATGCATTAAACATAAATAATAAAATCAGCATTTGTGATGAATTGCATGACAGCTGTACTTATATTTTTTTTTGGGATATAATTACTCTGCAGAGTAAAAATGTTTGTATTCTCTTTGATTCGGTTCATTAAATTAAAATTTGAGGTTTTTCCAATGTATCTATGGGCAGATCCGGGTAGGTACTGGATTATCATAATCATAACATAGTATAAAACAAAGCCTGTTCGTCGTATGTATGCTTAGATCTTTAAAACTACGCAACGGATTATGATGCGGTTTTCACCAATGGATAGAGTGGGTATCGAGAAAGGTGTTTATGTATATAATTTGTCAAGCGAGCGAAGCCGCGGGCGTCCTCTAGTAATTCTAATAAAGGCATTAGTTTTTAACAAAATCAAAGAAAGTATCGCAGATCTTTAAAAACAATCGCCTTTAATGATACTCGTATTAGATGCTTATATTGTTTTATATGTAACAGCTACGAATTATTAATAATTATACGTAGGTCACACTATAAGTTTTGCGTAACTTAAAAAACAACATGTTAAAACCAAAATATTGTGTTTATTGCTTTTCAAAATACTCTTCTTTACAATTTTAACATATTTTCATGCGATCGAACCATTTTTAAAACAGGAGGACCACAGATCTGAAGTCATGTTTTCTACGTGCTGATTGACCGCTATTACTGCCTCTTCGGAGTTGGTAAAAGTGAAACCTCTCATCAAATCTTTGATTTTGGGGAAAATACAGAAATCACAAGGTGCTAGGTTGGGGCTATGCGCAGGATGGGTGACGAGTTGTACTTTTTCGGAAGCTAAAAATGACTTTGTTTTGTTGGCCGTGTGTGAAGAAGCGTTATTGTCATAGGAGAACGCGGCTTTTGGGTCGTCTTTTGCGAAATTTTTCCAACACCCTGGGTAAACAAATGGTATAATACCACTCGGCATTAACACTCTTTTGATCTTCAAGTGGAATTGTACAGATGGGACCCGTAGCTGAGAAAAAAAACGCGATCATTTTTACCAACGTTTCTCGCCTGCCTAACTTTTGTTGGCTTGTTCTCATTTTCAAACAATCATTCACAAGATTGCTGTTTTTTTTCGGGTTCAAAACAATAAATCCACGTTTCGTCTCCTGTGACAATGTCATAAACAGCATTAGAATGTTCGTGGTCGTACTTCAGTAGCATCTGTGAGCACTACTCCACGCGAGCCCGCTTCTGCTCCGCTGTCAGTTCATGAGGGATCCAACGACAACAAAGTTTCCGAACTTTCAATTCTTCGTGTAAAATTTTCTGGATTTGACTCATACCAATCCCCAATAGTCCTCGAATTGTCTCATAGGTAATCAGCGGGTTTTCTTCAATTAACCACTTAACAGTAGCCACATTATTTTCGTTGACGGCAGTTGAAGGCCGCCCTTCACGAAATTCGTCATGTAAAGAAACTCGACCTCTCTCAAATTCAGCAAACCATCGCCTCACGGTGCTCAAACAAGGTGTTTATCTCTCCCAAAAGCATTTTGAAGACGAGCGGCACAGTCTTGCGGAGAGAGAGAACTTTTAAAATATAAAAAATCATCGCTCTAAAATCTTTTCGACTTAATTCCATTTTCGTTGCATACGTAGAACTTTGATGTGTGATAAAAACACAATTGACAAATGATTTCCTGCCAATTGTTTTTTTATTACTAAGAAGGTTGCAACGTTTAAAAAAATATAACATTCGAAATTCAAATATATCCGATTAGCTAGAAGTGCAAAACTTTTAGTGTGCCCCATGTACCAACTAACTATTAATAAAAAAATATTTCTTTTAAGAACAATAGGCTTGTGTCCCAAATTTCAAAAATTGATTAAATCTGTAGTTTTGAATCTATATAGTCACAAAAATGTATTATTTTGATTTAAAACAAACATTTACATAGTTTATTTTGCGATCTAAAGAATGTATTTAAATTGGTAACGAAAACGCTCCAATCTGTCATGGCGCCTTGGGTGATGTCACACATTGCGAAACAAATCAAAATGTGTTTGACGAAGCTATCCTGACCAAAAACGAACGAAGTTCGCTGCAGCGATTAAGCCATAAATTAGTCGTCTAATCGTAATATAAATATTGAAGCGCAAGATCGCTTATTAGTTATAGTTTTTTTCACGACCAAAAGGTCAAAAGCGCCGTGAATATCATGGCGCTTACGCGTTTCCTTCAACGAATTCCAAGAACATGTCACTTGTAAGGATTATACACTATAGACTGGACACGCATAGCTTTTTACCTACGACGGAACGGAGATGGTATATGGGTTTGGGGTGAGAGGATAATACATGTTGCCATTTTTCTCCAAAACTACTGATCGGATTTTGATGCAGTTTTTAGTTATGGGTTCAGGTTTTATTGGTGCATGTTCTTAGATAAATGTTACGACGACAACTCACCAGGGGGCGCTGCAGCGAACATTATTTGTGAAAAGCAATGTTGCCAATTTTCTCAAAAACTAGTGGTCCGATTTTGATGCAGTTTTCAGTTATGGGTTTGAGTTAGATTGGTACAGGTTTCTAGATAGATGTTACGGTGACAACTCATCAGGGGGCGCTACAGCTAACATTATTTGTGATGAAAATCAATTTTGATGCGGCTTTTTTTAGGAATGGATTTGTAGTTGATTAGTGAGGGTTCTTATACAGGTGTAACGACAGCAACCTACTAGAAGGCGCTCTTTAAGAAGTTTAAAATAAAAATAAAAATTAAAAATTTTGAAAAAACCTACGACGATTAAAAAGTAATTGAAAAAAGGATAAAATAATTTAAAAACCTCCAAAAAGTTATAAATAAATTGTGTTGGTTAGCCCTTTAACTTTAATATAGGTGCCTAGCAATATTTTAATTCAAGCGTTGTCTCGAAATGCACATCGAAATAATGCGCCAAAACTGCTTTTTGTTCAATCTACTTTTGTTAGATTTATAATAATTTAACTTTAAAATTAACAAAAAATCGTAAATTAATAAAAACGTACGAACAATTAAATTACACAGACACAACTTGAACAAGAAGTCAGTTCTTCATACATACTTAATCTATGGTGTGAGAGCGCAACCTGTGACGTCATATTTTCTGATTGGTGTTTGATGTGACGTGACTGAATGCTTAATTTTTACAAACTTATTTTCTAAAAATAATAGTAATCTTTATTCTGTCTACTAATTTATATTACTTTTTGTTGTCTATTCATTGGAAATAGTCATAAGAAACATACACCAATCCGATTTATTCTTAGTGGACACAAGCCTATTGTTGCGTGTGGTACGGAGAGGTTATGCAACCATTGACGACCTAAAAGACCGCATATTATTCTGCCATCTGTAATACTGGTCAATTATATCAATTGGTTTTTGATATAGGTAGTTTAGCTTCCGAGTTACCCACTTTCTCAGGGGTCCCCTTGAAGGGTACGGTACCCGAGTATCCCCTTCAAGAAAGCCACAAGGAAAGATGGTTGCGTGATGGATGCGGTTGATTCGATACGTGTCTCCTATCCAGCGGATCTTAACTTTCGCCAGCATGTAACCAATGTTTGTAAAGAGGCATACCGTAATTTAGGATTTGTGTTACGACAAGCAAGTGAGTTTACAAACATTGCAGCACTAAAAGTACTGTTTGAGTCTCTCGTTAGGAGTCATCTGGAGAGTAACTCGGTTATATGGTCACCTCACGAGGTCAAATATAAGATTATGCTGGAACGTATCCAGAACAAATTTATTAGGTTCTTGTATCTAAAGCAACATGGAGTATATCCAGGATATCCATTGCTGTATCCTACTTTATTTGTTCTGGGTATGGTGGGTTATGAAAGGCTTGAAGTGAGACGGGAAGTGGCTTTAGCAACGTATGTGCTTAAAATCATGAGGGGACAAACAAATAATCAGGCGGTCCTACAGGAGATACGTTTCTGTATCTCTAACGACTACATACGACGAAGGAGGCGGATACCGCTATTAGGGATTCCAGCAGCTCGCACCAACCTGCTGCACCTCGCGCCGCTGACACGTATGTTGCGGGCGCTTAACACGGTATCTGAATCGATTGATTTATTCTCGTGTTCGTGGAGTGAATTCACACAGGCCATGTGTTATATATTATTGTGTAGTATTAATGTATAGTTAGTTTATTTTTAATATATTAGATATAAGTTAGAGGTATTTTTGTACATCCATTGTATTGGGGGTTGCCCTGTAAGGATGGATGTATTATTGAAACAATAAATTTAAAAAAAATGCCTAAACTGCCGATAACGCCCTGGGTTTATTCTTACGAAGACCTGGGACGCCCGGCAATGGACGGTAGGGATGAATGGTAGCTGGAAGCACGGAACCAAAAAAAAAATAGTTGAGGATTCCCAACCATTGCAACCTATTACCATATCTACAAACTGAGAATTTTATATTTTATATTCCTAAGCTTAAGCGTAATCTATTACTTACTATTCGCATTTCCGTTTAATTTAGTAACTGAGGATCTAGATAACGCTATTATTCTTTTTCAGATGTTCGACTTAGCAGATTCAGAAATCGCTACAGAAGTTACTTTTACTGAGCAATTGCGAAACTTGATAGCGAAGATTAAAAATATAATTTACTATAGAGATGACACACGGTATGCGTCCAAAGAACTATCAGCACTGTCCGTTGTATCTACTGAAGTTATGGGGCTGGTTGAGGGATTCCTTGCTTCTAACAGAGCGCCGAACTCTTTTGATGTGATGGAGTTAGGAGCACGCCACCCACATCTACAATTATACAATCATCAAAATGCCCCATTCATAAACGCCGTAGATATTTTACTAAGTAGTGGCCTTAACAGAGAGATTACATACGGATTAATTAATGTAGTTGAACGAAAACTAGCCGAAGTGAGAAGTTGCACTGACATCGCAGCAGTTAAAAAGAATAATTATATACGCTTCGTCGAGGATATAGCTAGTGTTACATTTGAGATATTTGGAAACACTGAAAAGTCTTTTGACTTCATTGATAACATCTGCGGATTGATTACCGATTGTCGCATTCCAATAAGACACAAGGAGTTTTGCAAACTGAACCAGTTGTCCAAAGAATTGCGGCAATCGTGTGAGGATTTAGTCAATGTAGTATTTCCAAATGTGTCTACAGATATAGATGCAAATTTGCTTCAAAGATATCATCAAATATTTATGAATGTAGTCGCTGCTTCCGATAAAGATTTGTGTAACGTAGGCGAAGTGTCTCGTCAGGGAAGTAAGAAAACAAGAACGCCGTACTTAAGGATGTGTTACATGTATTGCAAGACGGTTTCTCAATTAGAGCAGGAGGAAAATCGGATAGATTCTCTTAACGAAGTGCCTTATTTTGCTGTTCTGGAAAAACAACTTCATGACATCTTTGGTAACATGATAAACAATAAAGAGATACCAATAACAAATCTAGAGCCTATATGTAAAAAGTTGAATGTGAATCTGATACCGAAACTTATATTGAATTTTTGTCCATCGATAACTTTATCTGCGTCTCTCAAGGAAGCTAATGAAGTTAATTTCAACAATCTACTTCACGTAGTTTATGATTTTAAAAATCCAGAAGAAAATTTGTTCCTAGACCCTGTTACTAATTTTGCGCCTTTACCGCGCGCGCCTGATCCACAAAGTTTAACGTACATTGTCCTCCATAACTGGGTTCTAGCACATATAATAAAGAAAATTCATACGGCGCCCAACGAGAATAGCTTGCAACAGAGCATGGACGCGCGTACTAAATGTTTGAATAACTATATGGAATTAGAGAGATTCAATTGCACTAAGTATTTGTTTGGCAACAACAAGTACTTAGCGTCGCTTCATACAATGGTTGACCTGAATAAGTTATTTTTATTCATGCCACAGTTAATAGAATCAGGAAAGGTATTAAAAAGCTTAAACCTGATAGAATCGTTGTCCGAACGCCAGTTGGTATGCAGTGCCAATTTATCGAATTTAAGAGACTTGATTCTCTTTAAACTTGCAACAAATCCGAAAATTTCGAACAACTGGAAATACTGTCAATATCTTAAATGTTCTGAATTAAAGATGGATCTAATTCTTAACAATTTGAGTTTGTGGCCTGCTGACGGTGCGTTAGAGGTTTTGGACTACCTGCGGTTTCTGTTGAATCAGGAGTTGTTGGATGAAGGATTGTACGAGAGGTGTTCTGACTGGATTGTCAAAATACCTTTATATGATCAGGTAATCATTTTATTAAGTAATATTGTGTGCCATCTTTAGAGTTTTCATTATTTATATCGCATTATGTTTCCATTAATATTACCGCTAATGACTAGTCCTAACTGATATAATTTTATAAACTTTGAGCTTAGATTAGACATTGTAACTAGCATAGGGACAATATATGTTTACTTTTTCATGGGGTTACAATTCAAACTAGCTAAATATTATCAATACTAAAATAAAATTGTATCTATCTAAATTCTAACACGCGTCAAAGAACTCCTCCGCCTCGTCGCCGACTGGCAATGTTCGGAGAAGTCTGGCAGCATTACCACGTTATATGGCAATGCTTATTATTTGTGCTAAATGTTACCAGGCTTCTGGTCTTGACAATACCATGAGTTTAGTTACTTTAATCTTAAAACTTATTAACCGGTTCCGTGTATCTGTTCTCTAGATTACTGCAATAATGGGAGAAAATCATTGGTATGCGATTTACGAAAGGTCAATAGAAAATCCAGAGAGCGTTATCGAAACCCTAATGGATAGTCAACAGGTATTTATAATATAAACCGTGATCCTATTTCAACGTTACAAGTGTAATAATCCAACATTCTTTTAATGTTTCAGTTCAAATTGTGCTTAGAATGGGCAGACGCTCACGAGGTATCTGAAAACATGAAAAGCTTGATTGTAATGAATCTTGTAAGACAGATGTTTGAATATACAAATCAGGCTACACCACATTTAGTACACGACCTTCTCTCCAGACTCCCAACCTCACAAGCCATGGATCTTATTCAAGACGAGATGTCTAAAGTAAGAAATGTCGAGATACTACAAGTCTGCGTCGACTTTATTTCCGAAACAACTTTCGACTGGAAATCGTTTGAAAATATAAAATTAGGACTTCAAATAATGATTGAAATCGATCCAAATTGGCGTTACATGTTTTGGGAATTGATAGAAGCCCCATTACTAATGATTGAACAGTTTTTAATGAACGGCAAACTAGACGTACTCGCTCAGATTTTAAACAAAATCTCACCTAATTTAAAGAGAGACCCGACTGGCGATAACCTCTACTACAATATTAAATCTATTGAAATCATAGTTATTTCTAGGAATTCTGTTGACGCGCTTTTAAGATTCTATGCCGAAAAAGCTTTGGATATGAAAAATCCTAGAAATATCAGTTCTGTGCCTTCTAAACCCTCAGATGATTCATTACTACAGTCTATAGATTCAATAAACATTGAAGCCGCAAATAAACCATTTGTAATGCCCGAACAAGTACCAAATAAAGAACAGTGGATTGAGGACTATTCCGTCGACAGATGTATGCTGTGTCGTACATCTATGTTTTCGATGATAATTCGAAGACATCACTGTCGACGTTGCGGTAGAATAATCTGTCATTCTTGTTCGAGAAGTAGAATGCATGTACCTTCATATCCGACAGGCGTAAAGTTCCGTGTGTGCGACGACTGTTATACTCAAACTATGAATCGTAAAGCGAGCTCTGAATACGATAATATGATGTTGAGTAGTAATTCAGATTCTGCGGGAAGTGGTGTCACTTGTATGGACTGGTGTTTGTCGACGAATGCTAAAAGAAATGACGCAGTGAGAGCTGAATTTAGTTATGAGTTTACCCCAAATGTTACACTTTGTTTGTCTGTGATGAAGATGCATTCTATAAATTTAGACTATCCAAGGTGAGTTTATTTTTTTATTGTTTTTCTTTTTTTAACACACACACATATCACGCCTATATCCCCGAAGGGGTAGGCAGAGGTGCATTACACACCCACAATTTGCCAGTATTTTTAGGCCCATGTCATAGGGGGCAAACCTATTGCCGTTACCGGGTACATTTACAATGGGTTATGTCCAAAATGGCCGAATGAAATTAATAAAAAGTAGCAGCTAAGTATATTATAATTTAGAAAAAAAATTGAAACCCGTTGCCTTGCGGTGAAATGTTGATAAAAGGCAACAAAATCTTACGTGCCAGCCGCTGTGACACAGCGAAGGACCTGGGCGTCTCAAACTATATAATATTTTGTATTAGAAAAAAACTAAAATTTAAACAAATTCCAGGTTTTTGCTAGATCGCAGCGATGAGATAGCTCGTGAGTTATCAAGTGGTGGCGACGCGCGACTATTGGTCCGCGCGCGTCGCTCGCTACTCCTTGCTGCGGCCGAACTGTACGCTAGAACTCCACAAGAATCTACGTAAGTTACATTTGGATGGAATATATTAGTAAAATAATTGACTGGAGCCTATTTTTTTCTGGTTGCCAACTAACAGATCGGTTATTTCTTTTTTTTTTCATTATGATGTAACTTAATAATTGTTATGGACAATTACAATCTAGCTAATAAGTAATTTAAATATAACTTAATTAGGTAAAAACTTACAAATAGTCTGTTGTATTTTGAATGAAAACTACTGTGAGTTAGAAATGTAAGATAGTTAGTTGGACATTTACATTCACGCATTTGGGGATCAAAACAATAAAAGAAACTGAACCTCTTCAAATTCAAAGTTAGTAACCCTATTAAATTAGTGGGAATAATTCGACGTCAAAAATTTTACTAGTGGGTATTTTTGGTGGGGAAAATTGAAGTAGGTACCCAAAATCATATATTTTTGTATTTCAAAGCAATGAGTTTGCTTCAACTATTCTTAAAATATTTTGATAGAAATTATAAATCACAAAACTGAAATGACATCGGCAGTACTCGAACCCACGGCCTTTCCCTAACAGGGTATGGGGCGGCCGTTATGGTTTCTCTATGAAATGATACAATTGTGGACTGATAGGTTGTCGTAATATTTAAGGTATACATATAAAAATAAGGTACAAAATCATGTTGTATGTAATATATTTATATGTATATCCTGTTTCTATTTAAGAAAACGCGTTTACACTTTCCTCTTCTCTCTTCAGTATTATCTATCTCCTCTATATCTCTAAGGTCTGCTGGAAGAAAAGCCATTACTGGCTTAAGCACACCTTTGTACATATTGTTATTGTTTGTTATGTGTTTTGTAAATTTGTACCATTAAGAATAAAAAAAAATTAAGCTATATTAGTGCCCGTGCTCGAGCGCGTCGTGCAGCTGAGTGAGTCGGACCCCCGCGTACGTAGTTGCTATGCGAGATACGCCGCCAAGGGGAATGCTCTGAACACTGGAGCTATGATTATATTTTTAGGGAAAGGCCGTGGGATCGAGTCCTGCCGATGACATTTCAGTTTTTGTGATTTATAATTTCTATCTAATTACCCAAAATATAAGCCGCGCAAGATGACAATGGGATTGGCGGCCATGTTGGTCACGTAGATTAACCTATAATACTGTTTTGGCATCTTTTCTACGATTGATGACGTCACGGAGCGGTTATTGTGACAAGGTTCCATCCCACTGTCATCGTGCGCGGCTTATAAGTATGGTTGTATTGTCAGAGGTCACGACAGTCGCGTAGTGGTAGCGGAGACGGGCGCTTTACACGCGGCGCGCTGCCTCGCCCACGCGGACGCCATGGCCACGCTCGTGACGCACCAGGTGCACCATCTTGTACCGCACCAAGGCGCTCACCCCAGTCAGTACTCATAATACTTACGCTGAGTCTTGAGACACGACAGATCGCGTATGTTTGGAATTGTCCGAAAAAAGCTTTCCGCTCTACGCTTCGCAATCCGCGACTCAGGACGTAGCCCTACACTGCAGTCCCATACTTCTACCTAACCAACCTTTACAAATAAATAAAACTAGTTATCCCGACGAACTTTGTATCGAAGAATATTTTAATATTTCATGCAAATGTATGTAAATTGAAAAACGCGACGGACGGACAGACAGACAGACAGACAGACAAATTGTCGTATTAAATATATAGATTAAAGTGTCTCTTTGTAATTTCTAATTAACAGTTTTTCACTAAATACTTATGACAGTAGGTACAACATACGTAGTCTTACATATAAAAATGACTGTTTGTTTGTTCTGGCTAATCTCTGAAACGGCCGAACCGAATTTAATGGGATAAGGAGTAACTTAAGCTACATTATATCCTGGCAATGTGTTCCCGTGGGAATTTAAATCTATTCCACGGGGGTGAAACGGAGGGTATATTAGCTGAGTTAGAATAAAATAATAAGATTTAGGAAGGAAGTAACATATTATTATGTCAACCAGTCACACTTTTTTTTTCTTTATTTGTGTCGAGGCTTTTGTCCATAATGGGCATGTCAGCCTCATTTGTCACACTTCAACCACTAAACTAATTACCATAATTATTGTTTCTTATTTTTGGAAAGCTGTTTTGTACCTATCCTATCAAAAGTAACATTACAATTTTATTTCTAAAACAGGTCAGATAGTAAGATCACTACTAGAAGCTGAAAAATGGGAATTGGCATTGGAGATCGCAACCAAATCGGGTTTACCAAGAAATAGCGTTCTAGCAGCATGGGGCAAAGCGTGCTTAAAAGCTGGCTGCTTTAAACAAGCTAGAGAGAAATTCTCTCACTGTTTTAAAACTACATTAAATGTTTGTGCTGAGGTTACTGAAGATTATGACTATGGAAAGGAGGCGTCCGAATCAACTTTTGTTAATAGAAGGGTACAGAGTATGCTGTATTCGGAACGGACTAGTTCAATATCCAGTGTGCAGTCGGATGGGAGACCTCGGTCTAACCCTCCACTGCTTAACGAAGTTATATGCATGCTCGAAGATATGAACTATCCTGTTAATCAACAGCTGCTGAATAAAGCTGAATCTATTAAGGTGAGGGTATGCTAGTGGTCGTCCATCATGGATGGACAGTAGACATTAAGTTTAGACATTTAGTTTGTACTCATTTATTGATTTAACTGCTTCGGTGGCGTGGTCGGTAGTGCATCGGCTTTCGACTCCCGGAGTCTCGGGTTCGATTCCCGGGTCGAATCCAATATTTGTGTGATTAACAAATGTTTGTTTCGGAGTTTGGGTGTTTTCTATGTAAATTATGTATGTATTTAGAAATATATAAGTATGTTTTTCAGTTGTCTAGATCCCATAGCACAAGCTTATAGCTTAGTTTGGGCTAGATGACGTTGTGTGAGCATGTCCAACATATTTATTATAATATTTATTGATTTAAATTTGGCACTAATGTTTTACCCACCTTAACACTCTCTTTAAATACCTGTCCATCCTAAGGTTGCCTGTAGCATATTGCTTTTAGCGATAAGGCCGCCCTTTGTATATCCTGTTTTTGTTGTACCTTGTGATTTTTAATTGGTGTACAAAAAAGTTTAATCTAAACTAATTATTTGGGCTTCTCACCCCAATCATAAAATGCTTAAGAGGAAAAAATCATTTTAAATGAATATTAAATATTCTTTATTGTACATAAAAGGATACAGATATGTCACACTTAAAAATAATGTACCATAAGCGGCGTTATTGTTAATGTGTTAATGCTATTATATAAGTTGATAAAAAATACGAAAAGTGGATCGTGAAACAGTTCAATAAGTAAGAAAATAAATAAATATGAACAGAAAAGAAATACCTAATTTGAGACATAACTTTCTCAATAACTATACAGTAGCCCGGTACACACATATAGACAGATAGTTTCGGTCGCTCGATCAATTATGTTTAATAAAGCAACAAACAGGCTTGGCCTTTAGGGACACCTTAAAGACTACAGAAATGTACTATGTAAAACCCGTCTGTCTTCCTTTTCGAGTAGAAAAACTTTACTTTGTGTGTTTGTCCTCTAAATTAATTGATTGTATATTTATTTATTTCATTTTCGATTGAACTTATTATTCTGCTTGCAGACTACAAACGAAAAATTTACATCTATGAATACAAACAAAAAGAAGATCCAATTGACCGAACCGGCTTTAAATATTATGCACACATTGGCCAGCGTTAAAAAAATTAAACAAGGCGATTATAGTGACTTCCAAACAGCGTTCATACAGCCTAAGAAAAGCTTAGCACAAGGGCTTTTAAGAAGGAACAATAATCATAGTGAACCTAAAAACGATCATCTCAAAAGACTAGATCCATTCTTTTATAAAGAATGTGTTTATTATTTGACGAATTATGGTTCTCATGTTGCTAATATAGCTTTTTATATGAAGCATAGTACATTAAGTGAAGTGATTCGGTACTGTTACGATAATTTAGTCGAGAAAGAAACGTTTACTGAATCTGTTTATATGGAATGCTTGAAGAAGGATAAAGGCAACGATCTGTTTAAGACCATGAGTGAAATTGACAGTACTCTGGATATGTGGGCCGTAAGTATTGATTATTTTTCTTAATCGATTCTATCGATAACTTTGTGTACTCGATATTACTTTATTGCAGTATAGTACCACTAATATTTTAACATTTAGTATGGTTTTATTCTTATTCCTGATTTGCATGACATTGTAAAGGAAGGCCACCGAGATAAGAGAAAATACGTAAACAAAGTCTCGGTGGTTTAAAACATCTTTATTTTCTTAATTCCCTATTCTAATCGCTGTCGTCTGTATTAGACATGGATGATTCGTTGAAAGACTCCAAATCAAACGTATTTATGACAAAACTATCTATTTTATCAATGTTAACAACTACGGTACGAAATATTTACCGGTACCATGAAACACGCAACTACAGCTCTCGTCGACCAACTTTCGTCATTACAGGCTACGAGTGATAAGGACAGCGATAATAATTGCTCCCAATCGCAAATTCACTTAGTAAATTTACGGTCCTTTTGTTTACATTTTTTCTCTCGTCTCGTTGGTCTTACTTTATTATTATCGGTACAAAATGTGTCCTATAACGTGTCCAGGGGTTTGATCAGAATCTTGTACAGAATTTCATCGAAATCTGTTAAACATTCCTTCGCTTCGCAAAAACGAGTTATTAGAATTTCTGTTAACCCCTTCAGCAAAACCAAAGTGTTTGTGTTGAGTGTGGGGTCACATCAGTAGTGTGGTGCCCGGGAATCGAACTTACGTCGTCAAAACATACACTTTAACAACCAGCTTACGGACGCTTTAATTGTATTGGCTTCAATTGATGGTGTTAGGCTATTGCTAGGCTATTTGTGATAACGACAATGATGATCTTTCACCAGGACTACATAATGCACATATGCCGCACATTAGAGATGAGCAAACGTCTCGAAGCGCTATACGCGGTCCAATGCGGTACGTCGCAGCACGCGAGAGCCGCGGCGACGTGTGCTCTACTGTACGCGCGACCGATACCTCCTGCCTCTGTCTCCACTCCTGGTACTTTCACCACGCTGCTGAGTAGACAACATCACATCTCCTCTGCGCTACATCACTTGTCACATTGTATGCCTGTCGCTGTTAGTAAGTATATTACATATGAATTTATAACATTTTTAGAAAGCGCTATATAACCCAAAGTAAAGTCACGTAGCCTCGTAGGACATTTTTACTAATATAACCTAAGCTCTCGAAGCACTATACGCGGTCCAATGTAGTCATCACAACATACCGAGAGCCGGGGCCACCTGTGCTCTCCTGTACGCTCGACCGATACCTCCAGCTTCTGTCTCCACTCCTGGTACTTTCGCCACGCTGCTGAGTAGACAACTTCACATCTCTGCCCTACATCACTTGTCACATTGTATGCCTGTCTCTGTTAGTAAGTATAATACATACACCATAATCTACTGAGACATTTTCTTAACAGAGTTCGTATCGGTTTTTTCAGTCGTTTTTTGCCAATCGTTAATACGCCATGTGGTGACGTAATGCCCTAATTACCTTCTAGCAAAAACAGATTGAACCATGTCGCACGAGAATTCCTGAATAGCGCTATTAAAATTAACAGCAACTTATTTATGCTATCTTTTATTATGGAGCGACTGCCACCTGACCTCTACAATCCATGGGCGATATCTAAGCTATGCTGTCTTGTATGATATACAGAGTGTCCCAAGAACATGCCACATGGAGGGAAAGTACCTTAAATGTTGTAGATAGACAATTTTACTAAAAGGAGAAATAATTTTTTAAAACAATTTTATAGCTTTCATAAGAGTTTTGAACTTCATAGAATTTTGTAATATTTCGTGACTTTCTTTTATTTAAGATGCTTAGTTTCTTAGTAACAATTAGTCGGTCCCATGAAGCCTTTTGATTGGTGTCGTAAAAAAACATATTTTTCATCTCTCATGCTCTCAAAGTGGGTCATTACTTACCTGATATGTGGGTTGAAAGTGATACATTTCGGCCCTAAGGCGGAAAAGTAAAAAAAAAAAAATTAAGCACATCTTGAGGCGACGGCAAAAACGTATATGTATACCGGGTGTTACGTAAGGGTTATATCAACCCGAAGCCAGCACCATCAGCTGGTCGAACAGAACCCGTTTCGATATGTCACAAGAAAAAAAAGTTCATAAAAAAAACATTATAACCGAATAAAATACACATCGGTCATCGACATCAATATAGGTACAAATAATGCGCGCCTGTGAAAAGCCTTCCGTCTCACTCCTGGTAGGAACATTTTGTCTCTGTTTCGCATCAAGCGATGCCGCCCGAACGAAGTTTCCTAGAATTTTATTTAAAATCATTTAGCAAGGTCAGTTCAGTTGGGACACGCTGTATACACGAATATTTTTTGACTACCATAAAAATTTTAGGGGCTCATCTGGAACGTATGTATTTCAATATATATGGAATAATACAAATACCCAACCATAAAAGAAAACAAAGTTATTAACGTTTTTAAAATCTCAAAATACGTGCGTCACGCATGGACACCACCATTTTATTTTACGCACGATGTTTGATAGTAAATAGGTACCTATCATATCAATGAACTTTGCAACATTGTTGTAACACTCGAACGAAATATCCCGATGGCGGCCGAGCGGATGCGAGACGCCACAGTCTTCAAGGTCAAACACAACTACGATTATTGTATGGTTAAGTACCTGCTTAAAATGTTCATCATATTTGATATTTGTGACAGTAATTTATTAATAGCTTTTTAAGAAAAGTTTGGGTGAACTGAGTAAAACCGTAGTAACTTTTAACGTAATTTCGCAATGAAATCAAAGCACCTATAATACCTAATTACTAAACTTTATTTTACGAATCCATTACGCAAAGAGGTTTAAATTACCTACCTATCTAGCAGATAAAATATGATAGGTAGGTACCTAGGTACTGTTTCGTTAACAGGTAATTTTAAATTTAAATAGGTACATACCTAATTACTAAAATTTATTTTACGATTCCATATCCCCCCATATCCGCAATTACTTTTGTTAAAGGGCAATTATTAAAGGGTTAAGTACCTAGGTAAAGAGGTCAAATTACCTACCTATCTAGCAGATTCATCGAAGGCGTCAATTTATCCTTTGTCGGAGGTCCTCACGGGTGTTGGGTTCACTGACATACACTCTACGTTTCACTTCACTCCACATGAAAAAGTCCATTGGGGTCAGATCCGGGGATCGAGCGGGCCACGCGACCGGAGCACCCCGTCCAATCCACCTGCCTTCAAAGGCGTGCGCGCATCGAGACGTCACAACCGGAACTGCATTTATGATTGAAATTTAATTAAAACTGAAGGTCATTTGACATGTGTTTTCAAAGGGCGGTGGCGGTGCGTGGGGGGGGCGGGGTGCACGCGCCGCCGATTGTAGAATGAATGAAAGAAAATCTAATGAGTAAATTATGTTACGTAGTGAACAAATATTAGGTGGTTTTCGGGAAAAAAATTACATAACTACTTTATTCTTTTTTTATAGCATGGATGGGTTTAGTATCGAATACCTATCACCTGAATTTTTACTGGTAATTAAAAAATATTCGTGTATATAAAAAAAAAACATTATCACAGAATTTGTTTTATTTCAGAAACCAGTGACTCCAGGTCCTTCCATTTCAACTTAGACAAAGCAACCATAGATATTCTTATGACGACGATCACGAGACAAATCGAACTAGCGAAATTTCTATCTGCGTGCGAAGCGAGCGGACGAATAACCGATAGAGTTCTTAACGAAGCGATCCCTATACAGAGTGGTCGAAAGGATTCGGACACTTCGGACTTTAGACCGTTGACGCTATTCGGATCGAACACAGATAAAATAAGACTGGTGGCCGTTGTGTTGGCTAGTGGACCTACAATTGAAATAGGTTTCGAGTTAGCGTTGAAGTAAGTTTTCATGAAAATCTACAACCTAACACTTTAAAAGATTTTTTTTGGTACATTAAAGATAAGAACAAAAAACTTAGACATAACGAAATAATGCCTAAGCGATTGGATGTTGGGGAAACTTGACACGCATGATTTAGAAACCGCAGACAGATATATGATATATGTTTCGCAGACAGATATGCAAGCATTTTGGCAGACCTACTGCAAAATAAATGCATTGTTTAATTGCATGTAGCTTTTTGAAATATTTAAAATATAAGTATTAACTGATTACCGCGGCTCCGGTCCGCGTAGTTTTCTCGTTACCATCCCAAACATTTATCATTCACCGAGTCTTATCCCAACTTAGTTAGGGTCGGCTTTCCAGTCTAACTGCGATTCGGCTGAACTTCGATATTTTCCGTGAAGCGACTGCCATCTGACCTTCACAACCCATGGGCGATATCGAAGTTCTGTAGTTAGACCGCGAGGATTTTTGATTTAGGGCTCCAACTACCCCTAACGACTGCCATAGATGTTAGTATGACAACCGGGACCGACGGCTTAACGTGCTCTCCGAGTCACGGAGGGATCTTAGTATCTTAAGAAATGATCACCCATCCTAAGACCGGCCTGACTAGATGTTGCTTAACCTTTGCAATGTGTTAATATTGTTGGTTACCACTAGACCACGAGCCGAGATAAAATGTCTCTCGGGGATAATAAATAAAATAAATATGTTAGGACAATTCACACAACGCCATCTAGTCTCAAACTAAGCAGATCTTGTGATATGAGTACTAGATAAACTGATATAAATACTTATATACTTTTTTTTTTTTGTAAATACATACATATTATACATATGAAACACCCAGACTTCGGTACAAACGTATCTGTCTTCACACAAAGTTTGTCCCGATCGGGAATCGAACCCGAGTCTCCGGCGTCGAAAGCGGATGTACTACCGACCACGCCACCGAAGCAGTCAACTAATGTACCGCAACAAATAATGTACCGCATATTATTAAAAAAAGTTTTCAAAATCGGTTAAGCAGATTCATAGCCTATTCAATGTAAACAATCAAATCTTTTCTCTTTATTATATTAGTTGTTATTATGTTCATTTTCACTTTTAATTAATTTTCAGGATAATAACGGAACACAAGTTGGACTCGATGAACATATACATACACGTGGCAAGGTTCCTAGTACAGACAGACAGATTCCTGGAAGTCAAGACCTTGGCCAAATGCATACGAGCTTCCAAAGAAACTGCAGCTAGGTATGTAACTAACCTATTATCCCGCGGGATATTGTTGTCTCTGCTTTCCCAATTCCCACGGGAACAAATTGCCGGGATAAAAAACTTATAACACTCAGGTATAATATAGCTACCTCTGGATCCACCACAGAATACCATAGTCGGTGCTAACGGCGTCTAGCGTTAGACAACAATACACCGTGCTGCAGGCCAACCTTCAGAAGGCCCAACTTCCTACGGAAGATCTGCTGCTAGCAGCTGTTAAGCGCGGAGCTGCGATAACGCTGCTCCAGGAACCCTACATCGGCTCAATAGGGAGAATGAGAGGATACCGCGGAGTTAGGATATTCCAGAGCGCTGGGCAGGTAGAAGGTGTCGTCAAAACGGCGATAGCGATTTTCGACGACACCACAAACCAAGGGGGGGGGGCGGGGGGGTTGGACGATACTGCAGCCACATCGACGTGACGGTCTGCACTGCCGACGTTTTCGGCCTTATCGAGGACTGGAAGGTTGAAGAAGACCTGGTGAACTCCGACCATACGAAAGTTTAATACTAGGAAGGCAAATTGGACTAACTTCAAGACAAAAATGACACAATCACTAATAACAAATAATATAAACTTGGAAATAGTAAACAGGATAAATAACAATAGTATATTAGAATCAGTAATAAATAAATACACAAATATAATTGAAAAAACATGTAAGGAAACTATACCTAAAAAGAAAAATAAAGAAACACTTACCGTACCATGGTGGACGGAGGAGCTCACCGAACTGAAGAAGCAGGTCAACATCCGTAGGCGGCGGGTCCGAAACGCAGCACCGGTCCGTAGAGAATGGGTGATCGCACAGTACCTGGAATTAAAAGAAAATTACGTGTCGAAGGTCAAACAGGCAAAGATAGACAGCTGGAAGAAGTTTTGTGGCAAGAAGGATAGGGAAGGGGTATGGGCAGGGTTGTACAGGGTGATAGGGAGATCTACGGCAAGAGACGAAGATCTACCGCTAATCGATCGATCGGGTCAAAGGTTGGAAGAGGGCGGCTCGGCAAAACTCCTTGCAGATACCTTCTACCCGGAGGACCGAGTAGAAGAAGAGAGCTTGAAACATGCCGAAATCCGGGCGCTAGCCCAGACAGTAAATATGGAGGACCATCATAACGCTGACCCTCCGTTTACACAAGGGGAGCTACAGTGGGCACTAAAAACCTTTGACCCCAAAAAAGCACCGGGAAGTGATGGCCTCACCGCGGATATATGTTCGCACGCAGCGGCGTGTGATCCGGTACTGCTATTTGCTCTCCTCAACAAGTGCCTGGAACAGCATTACTTCCCCATCGTGTTGAAGGAGGCAGTAGTTGTGGCATTGAGGAAGCCAGGGAAGGAGTCCTACAGTGTACCCAAGTCCTACAGGCCGATTGGGCTTTTGCCTGTATTGGGGAAGCTGTACGAGAAGCTGCTCAGCGCACGTCTCAAGTATCACCTTCTGCCAAGGATGAGTACTCGCCAGTACGGCTTCATGCCACAGCGCAGCACAGAGGACTCCCTCTATGACCTATTACAGCATATACGCGCCAAGCTTGATGACAAGAAGATAGTGGTATTGGTGTCGTTGGACATAGAGGGAGCCTTCGACAGCGCATGGTGGCCTGCAATCGAGGTCCGGCTGGCAGAGGAAAAGTGTCCCATGAACCTGAGACGTGTGATGAGTAGTTATCTCAGAGAGAGAGCAGTGCGCGTCAGGTACGCCGGTGAGGAACATCGCAAGGAAACACACAAAGGGTGTGTACAAGGATCGATCAGCGGACCCTTGTTGTGGAATCTGTTGCTGGACCCCCTCCTTAAGCAACTACAGGGCAGGATGGACTATATCCAGGCATTTGCGGACGACATTGTCCTGGCCTTTAACGGGGATACGGCCCAGGAGATTGAACGACAGGCCAATGCCTCCCTCGGGCATGTTCAGGCGTGGGGCGTCGACCATAAGCTGAGGTTCGCACCGCATAAAACCAATGCGATGGTGATCACGCGGAAGCTTAAGTTCGACGAGCCACGCCTGAGCATGGGCGGGGTGGACATCGGTCTCACCACGCAGGTGAAACTCCTGGGGCTACTTATTGATCACAGACTGACATTCAACGCTCACGTCACCTACGTTTGTAGCAAGGGCCATCAGCATTTACAAGAAGCTCGCGAGGACGGCCCGGATCGGCTGGGGATTACATCTCGAGGTGATTCGGGTCATCTACACCGCTGCGGTTGAACCGACAATCTTGTATGCAGCCAGTGCGTGGCGTCCGGCGGTCGACAAACTTGGAGTCCGGAAGCAGATGAACGTGGTTCAGCGAGTTTTTGCCCAGAAGCTGTGTAAGGCTTATCGCACGGTCTCCCTGCACTCTGCTCTGGTTCTATCGGGCATACTTCCTCTGGACCTCAGAGTTCGTGAGGTGGCCTCGTTATACGAGGCCAAGAGGGGGATGCCACGGCCAGAGCCTGAGTGCATGGAGGTCGAGCGAATGGCCCCAGCTTCTGGTGCCCCGCACCCCGCTGAGCGTTTATGCCTGGAGTTCGGCAGCCTGGTAGACGAGGAACAATACAACGAACCCAATCACTTCCAGGCACGCATCTTTACGGATGGGAGCAAAATTGAGGGCCGGGTCGGTGCAGCACTATCCTTGTGGAATAGTGCGGCCGAAACGAAGGCCCTCAAGTTTGCTCTTCCATCCTACTGCACCGTCTACCAGGCGGAACTTCTGGCGCTCAGCAAGGCGGTTGGCGTGGCACTACGGCATGGCGCAGCCACGTTCGGGGGCGGCTCTCTCGGCAGTCGTCAACGACGACTCGCCCCACCCCTTGGCGGTCGAAGCCCGGAACGGCTCCGTCTCTGCAGGGCGGAAGGCAAGAGCGTATCCCTGTTCTGGGTGAAGGCTCACGCTGGGTTGGTGGGAAACGAGAGAGCTGACGAACTGGCGAGATCAGCCGCACTGCGTCTGAAAAAGGCTCCGGACTACCACAACCCGGATGTTTTTCCCGAGCGTGGTGGCTGCATACAAGTTTGTCCGTCAGGTAGTTGCTGATGGCGCTACAACACAGCTTCTGACGGGGCACGGTGGGTTCGCCCACTACTTGACTCGGTTCAAGTGTAGGGAGGACCCATCGTGCGCCTGTGAATCGGGCGTGCCTGAGACAGTCCAGCATTTATTGTTTGACTGTCCCATACACGCCAGGGCGAGGTTGGATGTCAGTCTGCGAACAGGGTTGACGGTGGTCCGGGACAGTGTTTGCGAGCTCATGACTGAGCATACTGGAGACTTTTTGGAGTACGGTCGAGGCATAGTTGGTATAGTAAAGGCGAGAAATGCAACAGTACCCCGGTAATATAAGATTATTGGCAAGCACTATGCGAGATAGGGGCCCACTGTACCAACTATGCCTAGAAGGAAGAGAGCAGCGCGGGAATTCCAGACTTCCCCCCTTCCCCTGAAAGAAGAAATAAATAGATATAAGAATCAAAGGAATAGAATAAAAGAGGGAAAATTTTCACTTAGGAAGATACACTTTAACAAAAAACAACAAGAATGATAAATTAACAATAATGTAATAAATATCAAACAATAAATATAAAATAATAATTGATTTAAAAATATAATTAATTTCAAATATTTAAATATAGGAATGAAGGTAGGAACACAAAAATATGACAATAAAATAAACATATGACATAAAAATATTTATTAATATGATTTTATGATGAACATAAACGTCGCAAAAGAAAATAAATTAATAAATCCACTCGTTCACGAGTGGACCACAACACTAACATCGAGACTAACGAATAAAATAGAATTCAAAAGGCTCCGCAAAGTTGCAAAAGCGGAGGTGCGTCGGTAAAAAAATATATATATATATATATATATATATATATATATATATATATATATATATATATTGCTACCTACGTACAGTACCCGGCGATAAATATTGCACATCGACCTTTGGAAAGAGACGATCAGCTAATTTCGGCTTTGTAGAGCGTTATCTCTGTCCGGTATCTATTAGGAGCTGTTAAAACAATTATGATTTGCTTTCTTTTAATAATTCTTTTTATTCTTTGTATAAAATACACCTTTTTTTCTATAAATAAATATTTATATTTATATAAGTAATTTTTCTATAAGTGTTGGTGTTGACTGACAAAACGTCACATATGTAGTGTGCAACAGAGAAAACGCTCTACGAAGCCGAAATTAGCCGATTGTCTCTTTCCAAAGGTCGATGTGCAATATTTATCGCCGGGTACTGTATATAAGTGAAAGATTTTTCAAAATCATTAGTTTCGGAGGCTATTCCTTTGAATTTGTTGTTGATTGCTTTCAACCCAATCTTTACTCTTTAAAATATTACGAGCGCACCCGCGGCTTCTCTCTTGACAAATTATATACTAAAACTTTACTCGAGTACGACTCTATTCATTGGTGGAAACCGTATCAAAATCCGTTGAGTAGTTTTAAATATACGAGTATAAGCATACATAGGGGATTTTTTTTTTTTTTTTAATCCGCGGCTTAGGGTATGGAAGCGAGTTTGTTTTATACTATGTTATGATAGTATGTATGTGTGACTGTCCCGAAGTGTTAAGTTCCGTTCTTGGGTTGAAATTCTTGTCAGAGCTTTAGTCGTCTGACAGCAGGTGCGCCGCTAGCTGGTGACGATGACGTGGGTCCCGTTGACATTGATAGGATCCTTTACTGTCCAGGCAACTAAAGCGTCCGTAACTTAGGTGACTAAAGCTTTGGTTTCCTAGGAAAGCGGTGCCGCCTCAAAACCTGACGTCACCAGAATGTTGTCCATGTAAAACAAATAGGGTTTATATCAGAGACTTGGGATGGCGCTCGCTTTGTCTACATACTATATCTATGGTTTATAATGAAAATGCACAAATGATGTCTTTCCACACAGCTGCGTAACAACCGCAAGACGGCACTCGCTTTCCAAGGAAACCAAGACATTTGGGGCGTCTTCTTTTTTTAAAAACGTGACTCCATCGATGATGGTCGATGATTTCGCCAATGTCAAGATAATGCTTGATATTTCCCGCACAAAAAACTAGTTACTCGGAACTAGTTTGCGGTGCGGGACAAGGAAACGTTGTTCGAAATTGCAATTGAGCGTTTGAGCCTGGATTTTTGCCCAGCGCCAGAGGTAACCTAAAAGGCAACCAGTCACGCGCTCCGCAAAAACCCAAGTGTCTTGCGTTTAGAAGTTATATTTACTCACAAACACCATTAATAACGCATAATTTCCAGTTTGATGAGTGACCAAGTGTTGGAGTCAGGCGTGAGTGCGGTCGTGTCACGTTGCGAGGCGCGGGGACAGCTGTACGACGAGCAAGCTGAAATACTTATAGCTGATATACACAGTGTCACCATAAAGGTAACTAGTTATCACTGCGAACTTTGTATCGCCCCAAATATAAAAAAAAAGAAAGAATATTTTATATTTCATGCAAATGTATGTATTATTAATTATAATTGAAAAACGCGACGGACGGACAGACAGACAAATTGTCGTATTAAATATATAGATATGAGGGATTGCTTTTAACGAATCAAACACTCAAAATATCGAAAAAAAAAGTGTTAAAATGCCAATTTTTTTTTGAGCCAATCTGACAACAAAATTCAGTCGATTTCAATACAGGAGAAAAAATAAGTAAGATAGCATTAAAAATACAGTCGAATTTTATTGTGAACCTCATCCTTTTTGGGAAGTCACCGTCAGTTTCTGAGGCACCGATATAGTTATACTTAATTTACTTATGCTTGGTAGAGGACCTAGGAGTCCATTTCTTTTTCCTGGAGGTCCTCCATCCGGGAAATACCCTGGACTTCGAAAAAAAGGCAGACAAGGAGGACACCGTATGGTATGGGCGGTAGGAAATGTAGCCTGTAAGAAATCACAATTTAGTGATGGGCCGCCATTTATGCAAAATACTTGGATTTTTTGTAACTTCAACTCCGTTTCAACTTGACTTCGGTCTCTTTGCTCCCTAACTCCTAACAAAGAAATTCTCCCTAGTCTGCACTAGGGAGAATTTCTTTGTTTGAGGCCGTATTTATCAACCGATCTGCATGAAACTTTACACACACACTCCTTGCTTACAATGAATAACATTTGACTGATATTTTTTGGATTAGATGACAAATGAAAGAGTAATAAAGAAAATTGAAGAAGAAATTTTCTAAACAAAGCCTCTCCCGAAGTCTACAGTTCACAAAACTAATAAATAGTAATAAATATTTTTGGAAATTCTCACACAACATCATCTAGTCCAAATTAGGCTAATAAAAGCTTGTGCTATACAGGTTGAATTTTTCAAGTGGGCTTGGATGGCCAAATCCGAAACTATAAGGAATAGCGAAAAATGCTCAAAGGAGTCACGAGCCCGATTTTGATGAAACTTAAAACCTTATCATTAGATTTTTTTAAAACCTATAATCCTAGCTGAGAATCGTACCCATTGATTTAGAAAAAAAATCACACGCAATAATAAATATTACACCATACGATAGTGTTGCTGTTAAGGATCAAATTCTGGGAAGTAATGATATACGGCAAATTTAAGGAAAACTTACAATTGTACAGTCAGCTTCAAAGAAAAGGAACCCCCCTTGATAATGATATGAAAGCATTAAAGTTTTTTGGATCATTGTGTATATCATCTACAATTGTTTCTCGACAACTACCCAACCGACTCCAATGTAACTCGATGGAGCTGCACTTTTTTTTAAGTTTCATTTTAATGAGGTTTTAAGTTTCATCAAAATCGTGCTCGTTGTCGACTCCTTTGAGCATTTTTCGCTATTCCTTATAGTTTCGGATTTGCCCATCCAAGCCCACTTGAAAAATTCACCTGTATATATTTCTAAATGTACACCGGTATCTAGTAAAAATACTTAAATACGGCATACACGTTATAAGTTGGCACATTAACGCCCCGTTTCTGAATTGAGAATTTGAATTTAAGTATCCGTGGAGCACGTCAAATGTCAAAATTTGTTGCTGAATTGGCGTACTCAGTGAATCACATTCTAAATTCAGAAACCAGTCGTAAATATGGGACACTTGTCCCATCTGTACTTAGTAACGTCCGCGCTACGGTCAGGAGAGCTCGGTTCTTTTGTTAAACAAAAAATTGAAAATGCCGTATTTTGTTATGACATTTTGTACGAACTATAGCAGAATAACAATAAAAAGTTATTTATTTACTTGCCCTGCACACACTTAGCCTTTTCACTCTTACTTCTCCTCTCTGGACTGCTGGAAGAGATTCCTTTAGGAATAAGTAGTGCCCTTGTACTATGCTCACTTTATTCTTTTGTACTTCTGTTTCATGTTTTATTTTTGTGTGTATGTACAAAAATTATAAAATAAAAAAAGCGATGGGATCACTTATCATTCGTGAATATATTTTTTAAATGATCTATTCCTTCATATTTCCAGATATCATGTTACTTGGTGTGTCGCAATGTTAGTAACGCCTACATACTGGCGGCTCGCAACGACCGCACCAACGATCTACGCAGAGTGTTGCAAGAAGCCGAACGAATTGGGAACGATCAGGTCAGGAATGCTTGTCTCAAACGACTGACATCGAAAAATGTTAAATAATAAATGAAAATTATAATAAATAAGATATAAAGATATTAAAATATGTACGTATTATCATACTGTGTACACGGGGTAGGTAGAGAGCTGATTATGTCCACATGTTACATGAACGTGTTTTTACCAGCTCTCTGACTAGCTTGTAAAGGGCTGTTTATTTAACGCCGCGGCTAGGACCATTGCCCGTCCCGGGTACGCCCTCGTAAAGATTAACCCCAGGGCTGCAATAGGGTGTGTGCACTAATTATTGCAGTATCTGTCGGTAGCTGCGTGTTCGAAATGTTGACTCAAGTCTAAATGTTAAACCAAATATGAAGTTTATGAACATAAGATTTAAACTCAAAATTGACTGATAGTAAGTATGTATGTTTTTTTAATTTCAAATTTTATTTTAGTCTATTTGGAAATGTATTATTTTATTGTATCCTTTCAGACTTCGGTCAAAAGTATAATTATGTGTTCAAAATCCTTATTTATGAAAATGTTTATTGGATGTAGAACTTATTTTGCATTAAGATCTTTATATTTATTTTAAAGTCCATGACAAATGCATTATTTTAATAGTGACTGTCAATTTGTTGTAAAACTCAGATGTCCATTAATTCTTAATACCCTTAAGCCCATTAAGCCCTTTTGAATGTAAATAACCTACCATAAATACCTTAAAAGGAAAGTTTTATTTTTAAATTGTACAATTTTCTTTTTTTGTGTCACATAAGGCTATGGACACCTGATGTGTTATTCAATACGCATAAAGTTTTCATAACAAAACAAATATTTTTCTAAGTCCTGCTAGGCAGCATGGGTCTTTGTCATATTATGCCAATTGATTTTGTAAACAGCTTATTTATATTGAATATCCCAAATTATTAGATTAGATATTAGACTACCAGTATTATATAAAGAGAAATGATCAAAATAATGTAAAAAAAAAATTATAAAAGAAATATATTTTTATATAGGTTAGTGGATGAAAGTTAAATTTGTCTAATAATAAATAAACAGATATATATATAACTTCAGTTTAATGTATTTTTTCATTATAGAATGTATAATGGTCTCAAGTTGTGATATTGCTGTAATTGTTAACAATAATCTTCCTTATATTATGCTTTAATTAAAAATTTAAACAATCTTAAGACTTTTTTTTTTCTTCTATGAAAGTTGGTTCTTGAGAATCAAGGCCGATTACTGTATGGATGTATTTTACATGATACCAGTTAACTGGTAACTAATATATGTGAGCCAAATACGGCCAATTATGTCCAAAAATATATCTTTATCCATCTGGCAAGATATTATTTCATAAACATCTAACCAAGCCTCTAGCGTGGAAGGAGTCATGCCAACATCTGGTCTACATATTGGATATGGTGTTAGAAACTTAGCCAACATCTCTGGTGATGAACCTATGATGTGCAGTCACATCAAATTTACCTAAGCTTCCAAAGTGTTCAATATGTGAGGTCACCCACAAGGTTTCATGTGGGTGACCACATGAAACAGTTCAGCCCTCAGGCCACCAGATTCGCACCTTACCAGATTCTCAACTCGGAGGATTTTTTAAACAATATTTTGTAATGTAAATATTTTTAGTCTATAATTATGTTTATTTTGTATATTGAAAATAGAATTAATTCTAAAAATTATAAAATAAAAAGAGTTTTGCTCCGTTGTAGCACTGGTTTATACCACCGGTGGTAGAACGGGTAAAAGTGGAGCATATGTTCACAAATGTTAAAAATGTATTTGACTGTTCTACTGCAGATATTATGATGCATGCACACTAGTGAATCCTACTTTCGATTCGTTCCTACTATTTCTACTAAACAGTTCTACCGTAGAACTACTGGGAACTTTTTTTCCCACTAGTTCTAGTATCCATCAAGGAGCAAAAAAGTGGACCATAATATACAACTTACCCGATTGAATGTTTGAACTCATTATTCCGAAAAAGTACCAGGCGATCATAACAGAATAGGAGGTTCTGCTTGTGGTTAATGTTTTGGTTTTATAACCCTTTAGAATATTATTATTTTATGACTTTATAATATGGTCCGTCTCTCTAATCTTGAGGGCTCTCATGTTGTTATGTATTCCTGGTATATTTGAGGTTTGTGTCTTTTATAATGGCCAGTCATTTTCATCTGTACCTACTTGGTGCACCTGTTGACACATTTAAATAAACTAAAGGGATCGAGATTCGAATGCGATTTCGAGAGTGCTTATGTAGTTCTGTAGTCCTAGTATTTTTTTTCGAGGTTCGTGTCATTTATAATAAAAGATAGCCTCACCATCAATGTCACTATCGAAATATCCGTACAATAAACAGCTCGTGTCTACCTCATCAAAGCATAAAACAAAAGAATCTATATGACATTTTTTAAGCACGATCAAAGGTGAACGGTTTCTGATCAAAACTTCTTCGAACACATTTTGAATAAACCAAACTGAGCGAGAAAAGTGTTGGCGAGTGCTCTTTTGTAGTTCTGTACTCCTAGTACTTTGGTTGTTTATGTATCTTATAATAGAGAGTTAAGGGACCCAAGCGGCTCTGGTAAGATTATATCCATACTGCCCTACTAAGCGCATTATACATTTTTTTTGTCCCGATGAAAAATAAAGAAACGTGTGAACAGGTGGCCATTATAAAAGACAAACCTCAAATTTACCAGGAATACATAACAACATAAGAGCCTTCAAGATTTTAAATTCTTTTAAATTCAGTGAAAACCGATTGAATGTTTGAACTCATTATTCTGAAAAAGTAGCAGGCGATCATAAAAAGTGCAGTGCATATTGTACAAAGAGTACCTTTTATGATATTGTACTTCGTCATACTAATATGAATTTTCTGTTTGATAGTACAATATCTGGTTAACTGCGAATCTGGTGAGTTGAGAATCTGGTAAGTTGCGAATCTGGTGAACTGCTCCTGAGGGACCACAATGTGTGCAAATTTTTGTAATTATCTAGTGACCATAATAATAATTTTGCTGTAAAATCAAGTGATTATGTTATTATCAATGCTGAATACCAAATACCATACAGACAGCAGAATTATAGGGAATGATTCATGCCTATGGATCATCCATTAGTAAGCATTATAGCTGGTTGACTGGGGTCTTTAGAGATCTAAAAGATAATTGGATATGTCTTGAAACATTCTCAGCAACAATCAATTGGAGGTTTCATAATCATAGACTGTTGGATTTTACCACCTACATAAATCATAATAAGAAAAATCCCACAGTCTGTAGATAAAACTTTATTTGGAAGTTGTAACATAAATATAAAAAATAGGTGCATTGGACAGTGGTCAATGACTTGACTGCGCTTGCTCACTAGCAATGGCAGGCAAGACTCCAACTCTTCAGATCTCACATAGAGAGAAGAGCACCTTCAATGGACCTCATCCTACGAGCTAGCACAACACGGTCTTATAGTTCACACGCTTTTCACTTTATATTGCGCACTATATCTTCAGTCTTGAGTCATTGTCAATACCACAAACCATATTACTGGGTAGCTAGAGCTTTTTTCTTCGGTTTTTTTAATCGTTTTAATCCATTTATACTTGTTTTTAATAAATTAGAGTACGCAGTACTGAATTTTTCAACCTCATGCTGCTCTATGACTGTTGAAATTTTTTTGCTGCCAGTTTGTGCTCTTATCAAACACTTATATTCGGGATCCTTAACTGCGGGCGTGCCATCACGTGGATGTGGTTTAGTCCGCCCATCGTCTAAAAGAAAAACGTATATGTTTATTAGATTTAGTCTACATGCTAAAGGGCATTTTATTTATTTATTTGAGGAACATCAAACAGTTACTCATTTTAAACAGTTACCTTTGCAACAGATACATATTATATTGAGTGAACATGTAACACACACCAATGTCCACGAAGTAATTCACAATAAGAAAAGTAGCGTAAAGAAACGTGCATGTAAGTTAATATATATATTTATTCTGGGTTCGAGGTTTAGAGTGTTCGAAGTGCTGCAATGCTGCAGTTAGTAATATTATTAATATAACTTACATCTTTTCATTGTCATAGTGATTGACCCAGCGGTTCGTGCTTTTTGAAATAACTTGGTAAGCTCTGCCAGGAACTAAAAAATTGATAATTCACGAATTAGTGAAATACAATGACACTGCGACAAAACTAAAGTAAAATAAACATACCTCATCGTTGCTTAACAAAACCATATTTTAAGATGAAAGGGACTGTAAAAAGTTGCAATGTATTTAAGTATTATTTACTTTTATACAAATTAAACATTTTATGCGATAATTATATTATTCAAACATTCCCCTACACATTACAGGACACGTTGACAAGAGAATGACAGACATGACAAAAGTGTCCAGTGACAGACTGACATGACAACATAGACAATCTTAAAATATGTTTAAAATGGCTACGTAGTATTTGACTATTTGACAAACATTCAAATATTTATGCCTTTATGGCCGTAAATGATGCACGGAGGATTTTTTTTTTTTTTTTATATTTAGGTTGACAAATTGATGCCACTCGCCTGATGGTAAGCTGAGGCGACGTCTGGCAATTGAGGGCGACTCTCACAGTACACAGGAATACTATAGAGAGTGGCCCTCAACTTGACGACCCTGTAATGTGCCTCTTCACGCTTCGCTTAAAGAGCCCAGGGTTATATGTTGGAGGAAACACGTGCGCAGGCAGGGCGTTCCAAGCCACCATCGTTCGGCAGAGAAACGATCGTTTAAAACGCTCGGTTCTCGCGAAGACGGTTTCCACGGTATGAGGGTGACATCTCTGCCCGGCACGCGTTGTTCGGGATCGGAAGGGAGAGGGTGGGATCAGGTTGAAGAGCTCTTCAGAACACTCACCGTGGTAAATACGGTAGAACGCGGCCAAGGAAGCAATTGTTCGGCGCTGGGCTAGCGGCTCAAGGCTTCCCGTTACCTCCGGACAGTCTATAATGCGAACAGCGCGTCGCTGCATAGCGTCGAGTGCGTCCAGCAAATACTTCGCGGAGCCGTCCCAGAGGTGAGAGCAGTATTCAACGCAGGGTCTAATCTGCGTTTTGTACAGCAGACACCTCTGGTGCGGTGTAAAGAATCGCTTTACCTTGTTCAGTATTCCTAGTTTCCGCGAAGCTAGCCCAATACATCTCTCAATGTATTTTGTGTTATTGAGCTCTCGACGAACGTCTATGCCAAGGATGTCTAGATTGTCCTTCATTGGTAATATTGCATTCTGAAGAGTGGGTAGGGGAAGGAAAGGGGATTTTTTCGCTGTAAATGCACACGCCTGTGTTTTGTGGGCATTGAACTCGACCAAGTTCTCGGCACCCCATTGGGAGATACTGTCGAGGTTTCGGTCGAGATCACCCACGAGATGTCGTCTCTCCTCCTCTATCACAGATCGCCCCGCCGTCGGACGAACCGAGTAACTCCCGTGCAATGTACTGTCATCTGCATAGCAATGAATGTTCCCGAGGGAAAGCATATCATTGATATGCAGAAGAAAGAGAGTTGGTGACAGTACGGACCCCTGCGGTACCCCGGCATTCACTTGCAAAAAGTGAGAAGCCTGGCCATCGCAGAGGACCCGCACTCGGCGCTCGTTTAAAAAACTGGCAATCCAGCTGCACAGTTGAGGAGGTAGACCATATGCCGGAAGCTTGGAAAGGAGCGAAGCATGCCAGACCCTATCGAAAGCTTTGGCGATGTCCAGGCTAATAGCCAAGGACTCGCCGAACTTTTCCATAGCCTCACCCCATACATGCGTGACGAATACCAGGAGGTCACCCGTTGATCGTTTTGGCCTGAAGCCATATTGCCGATCATTGATTAGCGAGTGATCCTCCAGGTATCGCATGAGCTGCTTATTAATAAGAAGCTCGAGCACCTTGCAAATGACTGAGGTGACAGCTATGGGTCGATAGTTGCCTGGATCGGATCGATCCCCTTTCTTGGGGATCGGTTGTACGTTCGCCTCCTTCCAGGCCTCCGGCACGAGGCCTGTAGAGTATGACAGGCGGTACAGACGCGTTAATACTGGAGACAACTCAGCAGCACATTTTCGTAGCACCACCGCCAGAATGCCGTCAGGGCCACTGGCTTTCCGCGTGTCGAGTGACCGCAGCACTGCCCGTACATCACATTGCCTGATAACAATATCAGGCATAGTGTGGCCACAGTTGGCGATGGCGGGGGGCTGCAGGCCACGGTCATCGACCCGGGAATTAGCCGCAAAAAGGTCTGCGAGCATGTCCGTCTTCTCTTGGGCTTTGTGAGCCAGTGATCCATCAGGAAAACGCAGTGGTGGCAGCGAGGGTTGACAAAAATTTTACTGTACGGCTTTGGCCAGTTGCCAGTATCCACGGCTGCCCGTGGGATGGGATGTGAGCTCCTGACCAAGCCGCGCGACGCGCTGGGCATCCGCTCTCTTGAAGGCCCTCTTGCTGAAATGATGGAAGGATGATGAAGTATTTCTCGTGTGCGTTATTATATAATTATTACAACACTGTACTTACTTATCAGTATTCAAAGATATACTTTGGGCTAAAGTAGGATGTAGGAATAGGTATTATGTATGTATGTATGTATGTATACGTACAAATAGGTATGATAGGAGGGTGGATTGAAAAGTAGTCGGCCTAACACTGATCCATTTAGTTCTAAAAATCAAATCTACCCACATTATTTAGTTCAGTTCAGACCTGTTAATTGTGTGAACTTTGAAACGTGTGCGATAATTAGTTTTAAATTTATTAACAAAGCAATCTGACATCATATCCGCAAATGGAGCAAATCGAGCAGCGTGCCGTCATTAAGTACCTCCATAAGAAGGGGCTGTCATCAAAAGCCATCCATGATGATATGGTCAGTACATTAGAGGCTTGCACTCTTTCATATTCATCCGTCAAAAAATGGATAGCAGAATTCAAGCGTGGTAGAGAGAGTGTGAAAGACGAACCCCGCTCTGGAAGGCCTTCCACGTCCACTGCTGACGAAAATGTTAAAAACATACTCGACTTAATTATGGGAGACCGCAGATTGAAAATTAGAGAGATAGCCGAGATTATAGGCATCACTTATGAACGTACTCAAAACATAATAGTCAACGTGTTGGGTTTCCACAAGGTGTCTGCGAGGTGGGTTCCGCGACTGCTTTCAGTTGAGCAAAAAAGGATGCGATTGACTATTGTACGCGACTGTTTGGAGTTATTTGAAGCCGACGAATGTGATTTTTTGAATCGTTTTGTTACTATGGACGAAACATGGGTTCATTACTGTACACCGGAAACAAAACAACAATCAAAACAATGGATAAGACCTGGTTCACCACCCCCAAAAAGGCTAAGTCGATTTTGTCGGCAAGTAAGGTGATGGCTTCAGTATTCCGGGACTCGAAGGGTGTGATTATGGTTGATTATCTTGAAAGGGGTCAGACTATAAACTCTGATTATTACTGCACCTTACTACGTCGTTTACGAGAGGAAATAAAAGAAAAACGTCCAGGAATGATCAGAAGAAAAGTCCTGTTTATCAAGATAACGCTCGTGTTCACACGTCTGTCCAATCAATGGCAGAAATTTACAACTGTGGCTTTGAACTGTTACCGCATCCACCTTATTCAGGGGCGAAGCTTCATAAGCTGCGGACTGCATGCCCGATATATGAGGTAACAACAAAGACCTTATAATACCAAACATAAAAAAATAAAGCAGTCGAATTGAGAACGTCCTCCATTTTTGAGGTTGGTTAAAAATCAAAGTTAAAAGCAGTCGAATTGAGAACCTCCATTTTTGAGGTCGGTTAAAAATCAAAGTTAAATTACAACTGATTTTTTCTATTTTATTTCATGCGCTATTATCACTACAGGCATAATTGTTCGCGGTGGCTAACGTAGTTTTTTATTATATCGGCTACAGAGTGAATAATATCGTTTTGAATTGTAAATGATAAATAACTCGGCCCGGGTTTGTCGCTCTGTTGATGTTGCATATGCTTTTCCAAAACGCTATCATATTTCGATAATAATGAAACTAATTCAACTATGCAACACCAGCAATATAATTTATTGGAATGTGAACATCCAGTAATCCAAGTGGTTTTGTAAACAGTTCTATTAAACTGACGTTTATGAGTTTTACTTACCTTTAGAAATACACAAATCTGGCGTTGGTTTAGGAGAAACAACTAATGACTTTCTTTGATCTAAACTTAATGATTTTACCCTTCGGTATTTTAATAAAACGTTACAGCACCTCAAATCATCACAAGGCACAATTTCTTCCATATTTAACACTCAAATAAACTAATTCACAACTTTTAAACAATAAAAAACAATTTTGAAATAATCACCCACACTGAAGTAAACAAAGGCGAACATGGCATAGGTCGCCGCGCAACAGATGTGCGACGAACTTCAGAGCAAAACCAGGCTTTTTGGCAGGCAGATTTTGCTATAATAACCTACTAAGTGTTGTGGTATGCTAGCGAAAATATCCAGGTGTGAAAGAGAAAATGCAAGCCCGATTATAACGGGCATGCATTGCGTCTACTTACAACTTGTGCGAGCGAGATGGCATCCGCGCGCTCAACACCGTACAGAGTATCACAACGCATGGAACGGTTAGTCAGTATAGGCGATTGACCTTAGCGACCTTTTGAAATAATCGTTCGAAATTTTTTAGAGTCAATATTACAATACACAATATTATTTTAGGGTCAATGGTACAATATTATTATTGTATTATTTTGAAATGTTTTAGGGAATCCCGGGCTTATGGGAATGTATGGAACGTTCGCCACTGACCTTATTCACCTGATCTGGTACCGTCAGACTTTTTTCTGTTCCCCAACCTAAAAAAGCACTTGGGAGGTCAAAGATTTTTGACAAATGACGAGGTCAAAGCAGCAGTAGACGCATATTTTGACTCTAAGGAAGAATAATTTTTTTTCAACGGGCTAGATGCTTGGAAGGGAAGATGGCAAAAGTGCATTGAACTTGATGGTGATTACGTTGAAAAATAAAAATATATTTCATTTATTATGTATTTATTTTCTTGGTTAGGCCGATTACATTTCAATCCACCCTCGTATGTAGTAAACAATGTTTGAATACTGATAAGTAGTGATAAGAGATTCATTATTTTTATATACTCCAGATCCTCTTATTATTACTGCTCTCTAATCTGTACAAGATATTGTGAATGTTCATACAGAAGATAGTGTAATCATTTTGTATCATTACTCATACCTACCTACATAGTTTTCAACCATGCCGTGGTCTGATTCCGGTAAGTGTTTCACTTGAATTTATTTAACTTTTTATTTCAGATTATATATAAAACGAACAGGAAAAAACTTTGGTATACCTACTATCTATTGATCTTGGAATGTAAGGTTTCTCACATCCCTCTCGCTTACACGTTATTATTATCCTGTGGTATGTTTACCTATGAAGCGACTGCACACTTTTAATTACTATAGTTTGTACTGGGGCGTCCTTAATTTCGAACTCTGCAGGACTTTCTAAGTTTCTATTTCTCATCATCCTTAAAAGTTTTTTTACATACCTACTTACTTCATATTGGCCTAAACCCCACATTCCTCTAAGCACCTACTACCTATTATTTAATCCCTAGTTAGGATTTGAGTTCATAATTTCAGCCTATTTGTGTCCACTGCTGAACATAGGCCACTCCAATTACTTTCCAGTGTGACCGGTCCTTTGCCACTTGCATCCAACGAGCGAGACCCAGCGGTTTTTACTAGGTCGTTGGTCCATCTGGTAAGTGGCTGTCCCACACTGCGCTTGCCAGTACGCGATCTCCACTCGAGAATTTCTTTGCCCCTTCGACCGACGGAGCTTCGTACTTTGTGGCCTGAGCCAGCGGAATGAACCGAAGTTGCTGATATAGCCCAAAGGAATAGTCCTTTAGGCTATGTAAGCAACTTTGCTTCTTCTACGGATCCCCTCATTTCTGATTCGATCACCTAGAGAAATACCAGGTAGGTCGGTATTGCCTTTCCATAGCTCGCTGCGCGATATCGAGTCTCCAGGTTCTTCGTAAAACACCACGTCTCAGAGCGCATTATACTTACTGGTAAGTATAACCATATAACGCATGTTGGATGTTAGTATAAAAAATATTTTTGGACGACCGTTTCAGGAAGTAGTATGAAATGTATTATGTACAGTCGGCCCCAAAAGTCGCTGAACACATTCAAACTTCCAAAACATCTGAACACAAAAAATATCATAAGTCAGTGACGCAACAAGAGAACAAAATAAACTCAACATACAAAAGTCCATAAAACGGTGAGCACTAGTATTCCAAAAGTAGCTGAATACTAGTATTCCAAAAGTAGCTGAACGTCATTAACATCATCAGTAGATTAACAAATCATATTTTCAATGTTGTTGCCTGTTAATCTAATTTTGGTGTTCTTGATGTTACACGAATTTTGGTCTTTTGACATGAATGATAATTTGAAAAAAGTTTTAAAGCTTTATTAGGTCTTTACCTATGATATTGCCGTTTTGTATGAAAAAAATTAAACTAATTTTTTTTTTCATGTATTTTTTATTTGTATTAATCAAAGTGCATCCCAACCCATGCAATCAATGCATCTTTGCCAACGCAGCGGCAGTTTCTTAAAGAAATCAGCTGGACGGGAGGCAACAAATCAAATTAAACCTACATGTCAAAAAACCAAAATTCGTGTTACTATTTGTTAATCTACTTATATTTGAAATATTTGAATATTTGAATGTGTTCAGCGACTTTTGGGGCCGACTGACCTACCCATGTGTTTGTTACAGCGCTATACTTAACTGCAGCTGTATCAACTGTAGGTGTTATAGCAGGTGTATATAATAGCTATCAACTTTATTCAAAACGTAATAGGACCAAGTTACCAGAGCAATGGACGCACATTGGTTATGTTAAACGGTTATATGCGTATCCAATAAAGGGATGCGCGGCTGTTATGCTAGAGAATGCTGAATTTACTTCGATAGGGTCAAAGAATGAATGGCTTCGTGATAGGTTAGTACTTTTTACACTAAGTATATTATTTTCTTACCGTTGGTTTTATTGAACACACATACATCATCCGCCTATAGCACCGAAGGGGAAGCAGAGGTACATTTCCCACTCACACGTACTTACCCAGTAAATTTGATGGTTGCTCGTAATTAGGGGCAAGATCACCGTTACTTACCGGGCAGTACATATAGCAAATCCATATTATAATACGCTTCACCGCTTCGTAAAATACCTTCTTAGAAGGAACCGTAGAAATAGAGCAGAATCCTAGGTATATATTTAAAACAATGACGAACATGATTTTGCGAATGTATATAATCGGAAATCATTCATCAGCCGCCACGCAAAGGCATAGATAAGAACGTAGTTAGGTTAGGTTAGGTTAGTACCTAACTACCTACTCTGTAAAAATGAACATCGTGTTTATTTCTATTTTCCAGGGTATTACTAATTACAGATTCAGACGACAATACAGCAGTGTCAGCTCCATCGTTTCCAAATATGGTAAAAATTACACCATCTTTCAATAAGGCCATACTAACATTGAAATATCCTGGAATAGACCCTTTGGAAATTAACTTAGCCGAGGCAAGTACCTATTGTTAATTATAACAATCACTGCATGTGCAATAACATGCACTAATTTTCTGGACTACTTTCTAGGTGATATTAACGAACAAGGTGGTACATTCGAAAGTATACACAGCTGTTGTGCCGACCTACGATTGCGGAGAAGACGCCAATGTGTGGATCAATAAGTAGATATTATTCCATTTATTTCAATACCATGGACATTTTGATTCTGCGTGACAATATATTCTTATCAACCATGCTATTTATTCTCAGTATACATAAGTTGTTATCTATGATATTTATGTTTTAGATGTATAAACGACAACAATACGACCTTTCGTCTAGTTTATTACGCGTCCGACAAGAATCGTACAATTGACGGTCCTGTCAGCAAGTGGCCGAAGATATTAGATAAACTTAGAAAAACCGATACCGTAAGTATCAGAATCTATACATTTATGACTTTAGAGATACGACTACGTAACGATCCTACTCGTAATTTGTACAAGGTTTGCGCAAGTATATCGTTGACGTGTAACGTAGTACCTAATTAGGCGTAACGTCTAGACTGGAACTCCAGTCTTTACAACTACCAGGTATACCTATTGTAGATTGATGAGAACAGGTTAATGTTAAAATTAATATTCAAACCAAAATAAAGAAAGAGTTTAACTTCGATGAAACTAGCTAACATCTTAGCTAGATGACACCTTTTTTTTTTTTTTTTTTTTTTTTTTTTTAATTCCGCGGCCCAAGGCCGCGGCCACTCTAACGTCCGTTGCCGGGCGTCCCTGGTTACTAGCAGAGGGTATGTCCAGTGGCGCCCGGCGGACTTTGACCACCCCTGTGGTCTCTGCGGGTGTTTGGTCGGGACGAGAATCCCGCGTCATTGGGGTCGGGTTTTATCCCGCGTCAGTGAGTGAATCTGGTTGCGTGCTATGGGGCAAAGGCCCCGCAGCACGCAACCCTTCTAGCCTGCTTCTGTAAGGACGGTGGGTGGCGATCCCGCCGTCCTCAGGCCCCGATCATGGAGGACGATAGTCTTGGGCGTAGTCGCGTAGTCTGGGGCGGCCTGGCCGCCGACTACGGAACTCGGCGGGGAGGGTACGCTCCCTCTCCCTCCCGGCCGCCTCCTTCGCGAGCATGACTTGCTCGCAGAAGGACACGGCCGCGTTCCACCTACTCCCGCTGGATACCATGGCTTGAAGCATGGTCCCCAGCGAGAGGGTATCCACGCCCAGACCCACTACGAGGTCCCGGCGCTGACTCGCCCACGCTGAGCACTCCACCAACGTGTGGAGTGCGGTGTCGTCGTCGGAAACCTCGCAGTGTTGACACCGGGGTGTGACCTCACGATGCATGCGAAACAGATAGCTACCGAAGCATCCATGCCCGGCAACCATCTGCGTCGCACGGTACGTGAGGTCACCATGCTGCCTCTGCAGCCAATCGTCCATGATCGGTCTCACCGCCGCGATGAAGATGGCACCCACCTTGGGTTGCTCAAGTCGCACCCTCCATGACTCCATGAGATCCTGGCGGAGTTGGGACCGCTGGTCCTCGATTTCTCGAGACGCAGGCCTGTGGTCCCGCTCCAGCGCCTCCTTGCGCCATTGGAACAATGACGCAAGGGCTCTCGCTTCCAGGTCCCATGGAGGGGTCCCGGCTAGGAGACATGCAGCCTCTCCGGAGATCGTGCGGTACCCCCGTACGGTTCTGACGGCCAAGGTTCTAAGTGGTCTGTTTAACAGAGTCACGTTCCCCTTGACCGCCAACCTATCCGCCCATACGGGAGCCCCGTATAGGGCCATACTCCGCACGATCCCCAGGTACAGTCTCCTGCAGGAGGCGTTGGGTCCCTTTAGGTTGGGCATCAGTCGCGAAAGTGCGACCGATGCCTGCGTCACCTTGGGGACCAAACTTCGGAAATGTGGTCCGAAGTTCCATCGGCTATCAAGTACGATCCCTAGGTACTTCATCGAGGGCTTGATGCCGATGCTAACGCCTCCCACATTTATGCTGGAACCTTCGGGTGGACCGTTCCGAGGTCTGTGAAAACACAGAACCTCGGACTTGTGCAAGGCCACCTCCAGTCCCAGCTGCCGTATCCGACCCACGACTCGAGCAACACCCGTCGTGACCTTGAGTGCTGCCTCCTGGTACGTTGCACCCCGCGCCGTGACGAGGGTATCGTCGGCGTAGCACGTTACGCCGACACCCCTAGGCAACGCACCCCGCAGCACCCAGTCGTAGCCGATGTTCCACAGAAGCGGCCCCAGGACCGACCCCTGCGGAACACCGCACGACACATCTCGCCGAGCTGGCCCGAGCCAGCTGGGGAAAGCTATGGCCCTCTCCGAGAGATAGGCCCCGACAATACGACGGAGGTAGAGAGGCGTTTCGTGATACACGAGCGCCTCCCTAACGCAGCTCCATGGCAAGGTGTTGAACGCGTTGGCGATGTCAAGAGACACCGCCACCACCACCTTGCCCTGCGAGACTGCTTCCTCCGTCAGGCTCTTCACGCGCATGATCGCGCTCACGGTGGAGCGTCCCCGACGGAGCTAGATGACACCTGTGGTTTTGTCCCGTCTCTATGCTAGTCTGTTTTTTCTACAAAATAGGTACGTTAGTAGCAAAATTTTTAATGGCCCTGCCGTCCTTTGACGGATGCTCCGGGAACGCCTTAGCAAGGATAACCCAAGGATGCCGGCGGATGATAGTGATATCACATTTTCAGGGTGTATTTGCTGATGAAGTTAGTTATCACATTATAAATGAGTCATCAGTGGAAGATTTGAATTCTCGCTTGAAAGATCGTATAACTGAAGCTTCCTTCAGACCGAACATCCTCGTGTCAGGGGCCAAAGCATTTGACGAAGACCATTGGAAGTATGTTAAAATAGGAGACAGTGTATTTGAAGTTATCAAACCATGTGTGAGGTAAGTTCAGCGATTTTGGACTCTGAAAGCATAGACTACCCTCAAATATACCGCCGGCGCCAGGAGGCACCCTGGCGGTAGTACTGGTCGCCTCACAATGGATGTAAGAGCGGATAAAATATTATAGTTACCGCTTATAGTTACCATGATTTTGCAAATGTATCCAGTGTGTGTAAGTGTACTTACACAGACTGGATCCTGGAGGAGACTGGTCCTCCTTTAGTAGTAAAAACATTGGCCGAGTCAATTTTCGGGGTTGACCTTAGGAAGATATTTAATACCTGAATGATTATCGCAGAAAACCGGTAAGTATTCGAATTTTGTTTTTTTTTTTTATGTTTGGTTCGCCAAATTGACGCCGCCCGCCTGGTAGTAAGTCGTGACGACGTCTAGCGATTGTGGGCCACTCTCACAGCGCACAATACTATAGAGTGGCCCTCAACTTGACGACCTACTGATGTGCCTCTTCACGCTCCGCTTAAAGAACCCAGGATTATATGTGGGAGGAAACACGTGCGCAGGCAGGGCGTTCCAGGCCACTATCGTTCGGCAGAGAAACGAACGTTTAAAACGTTCGGTTCTCGCGAACATGCTATCCACCGTGTGGGAGTGGCATCTCTGCCCGGCACGGGTTGTTCGGGATCGGAAGGAAGACTTCCCGAAGGAGATCCCACCCGGATCAGATTGAAGGGCTCTACAGAACACTCGTGTTGTAAAAAGTACTTAATTTCACCAGTGAGACCATTTTATTCAGTTGCCTCGTGCAAATAACATACTATTTGCACGAGACAACTGAATAAGATGTGAAATTTAATAATTTAGGCAAAAAAACAGACTTTAAATTACCGAAATGTGACCACACAGAAAGTAGTAGCTTTCAACTGGTTTTTTTAACCCAGTCGAAAGATACCTCCTCCTTTTGTGTAGTCGGTTAAAAATATATTCCTGTACCAGCTTTGTTTTACTGATTATACGGAAACGGACATAGGTAGGTATTGTGGTGGAAGTGATTGAACCTTTGACCGTGGTCAATCACAGATGCTGATTATTATTAAGACAATTAAATATTTTCAGATGCGTTGTTACTACGTTGGACCCTGAAACTGGAATCCGTAATAAGAGCATGGAACCACTGGTTACTCTAAGGAGGTAATTTTTACATTACAAACCGCGTAACTAGAATAGTTATCTCCGTTCCAATTCACGACCTACCCATACATAGACTGTTATTCTGATAACGAATACTCGTAGCGTAGTGACCCACCGTGGGTTACATACTGTGCGTGAATGCCCCATTGGTAGGTTGAGTGTTTGTTGTAGTAAATTGACGTACTTAGTTAATTTATCCTGCTTATTCAGTAGTACAGTTCGCGACGGATAAGCGGAGCTTTGCATTTGTGTGAGTGACCACGAAAAGTAGAGTATCACTTCTATTCAAAAACCACTTTTTTCACGCTTTGTTCCTACATAAGTGCGCCTAAAGTACTTTTTCTTTTCTCCTCTACTTTTTTTTTAGCAGGCAATAATGAGATTTGAATTTGGAACATGAATCTTTCACAGTAATAATCCAACAAAGAAAAACAAAACGCGCGAACTTTTTTTGATCGCTAGTACATTTCTTTTTATTTTCATAGAAAGTCGATGAAAAGTAATTTAAGATTCGAGAGTAAAATATTTTTTTCTCAGGCGACGTACTTTGAATCCCTCGCTACACTCAGGATTCTACTCTATATATTTCGCTTCTAGTACGCAGGCCGTAGAACATTGAAACATATTGATTAACAGCAGGCTCATTTTTCGTAAGTAGCTTTATTTTGCCGAGTCTCCCACATATCGATACGAGAAGTTTCAATTCGGGTAGCTAAGGAAGATAATAGGGGAGATAATAGGATAATAGTTAAGTATGTTAACTTGACGATCCCAAAAAAATTATTATCAACAGTGAGATTTTTATTATATGTGAAAAGAATCATTAACTTTATTGAAATGTTTATTTGTCCGACCAAATATGTGGTATGGTACAAGAGTCCCCCGCTCCGAACATGTATGGATTACGAGGTCATAAAATATGATTACCAGCAAGCTGATTGTTTTACTGTTGGTTATTTCAATATTTATATAATATAACAGTCACTTTGTCTTTCAATTTGTCTGGTAGGTTATCCGAGTACGACGACCAAAAGTTGTAGTACTAATTGGTGATATAAAATGAACTGCCATCAAGCTAATTTTTCGTAAGTAGCTTTATTTTGCCGAGTCTCCCACATATATCGATACGAGAAGTTTCAATTCGGGTAGCTAAGGGAGATAATAGGGGTTAAGTATGTTGACTTGACTATCCCAAAAAAATTATTACCAACAGTAAGATTTTTATTATATGTGAAGAGAATCATTAACATTATTGAAATATTTATTTGTCCTACCAAATATGTGGTATGTTACAAGAGTCCCCCGCTCCGAACATGTATTGATTACGGGGTCATAACATATGATTACCAGCAAGCAAATTTTTTTACTGTTGATTACTTAATATTTATATAATATAACAGTCACTGTGTCCTGTAATTTGACTGGTAGGTTATCCGAGTCCGACGCTCAAAAGTTGTAGTACTTTGGTAATGTAAAATTAATTTTTATCAAGCTAATCGTTTATGAATTGCTGAATTGCAGTTAGGCCTTATTGTTATTAGGGGTAAAATACGTCGATTTTTCAATTCTAAAATAAACTTAATAGGCTATTTTGTTCCTTACGGGTGGTTAGGTCTGAATGTCAAAATGTACTGATGTACGTAAAATAAGTACTTCAAAAGGAACTTTTCCCGGAATGACTGATTTTCTATAGGTCTTCATTATTAAATGTCGGAAATGAAACTGTCAAACTGGAACCTCGACAGCATTATTCATACGATTCTTATCATTTCCGCATCTAAGAAAAGACGCACAAAAACTCATCCATTGCTTATCAAAGTACTTTGGAAATTTAACATTTCTGGAGATTGGGGGAACAAAGCTTTCAAATTCACCCATGCACTATGAATCTTTTCTTTGGGTAATAAGGGTAAATTAGCACACATTCTAACTAATGCTCTATTCTCCATAGTGGCGGTAACCATTATTTTTTTAGCTTGTTTCCATACTGTTCTGTTGTAGGTAATGATAGTAACAACCGCTGATCAAAGTAGACGGAAAAACCTCTTTTACGGCATTGATTATAGCGATTTCAAAATCGCACTTAAATAGGTAACTCTATTCTCAAACCCAATCTGTCCTTCAACAGATTAAACATCGATGTATGTGGAATTCGTTTACGGTGTCCCGAACTTAAAGATAATGTAGCTGAATGTACCTTTTGTGTCAGGCTTTACTGGTTTCGGACGTTTAATAATGAAGACCTATTGAAAATCAGTCATTACGGGAAAAGTTCCTTTTGAAGTACGTATTTTACGTACTTTACGGACATTTTGAAATTCAGACCTTTTGAAATTCAGACCTAACCACCCGTAAGGTGCCACTCAAGCCGTTAGCACATAAATGGAACCGTTAGCCCGGAAAAACATTAAAACGTTATATTATTTATTATTATTATTTACCCCATTTTCCCCCAATTCAAATAAGCTCACAACGAAAAAATTGTATTGAATCAAGGAATACTTGTGCCAAGTATTTCGTAAAGATCGGATAAAAACTGTGGATGTTAACCCGGAACACACATACAAACTAACTGACAAATGGACGAAAGCAAAATTGTCCAATCTCGAAATGTAGACGCTGTCAACTATCTGTCCCGGCGAACTTCGTACCACCTTATAAACCTGCTCTGAGTTTGTACAAATATTTAAGGACCAAAATTAGCCAAAACGGTCCATCCGTTCCCGAGTTTTAGCGAGACAAACGAACGGCGATTCATTTTTAGTAGTTTTTTTTTATTTAAGTATCCATTTGCGAGATAACAGGCCCCCCTTCCAAAATATAAACGGCTAGCTTGAAGAACATGAATAAATTATTGATGGTAGTCCATGTAATAAACTTTGAAGGAAATCTATAACGGTTGGTAGGCTATTATGGGTAACTACGGAACCCTATCTTATGCATGGTTCGACAAGCACTTGGCTGGTTTTTATTTAAGTATATAGTTTATATATATTGTAATTCTTATGTAAATAAACAATCCTATGTCATAATCATAACATAGTATAAAATAAAGTCGCTCGTTCCGTATGTATGCTTAGATCTTTAAAATAACGCAACGGAATTTGATGCGGTTTTCACCTATTGGTGAAAACCGCACTATCTATTGATAGAGTGGTTCTTTAGGAAGTTTGTTTATATAATTCGTTAAGCGGACGAAGCCGCGAGCGTCTGCTTGTTATTAATATATATAATGGCTGTAGGGTCGAAAGACTGTATACAGCCTATTATTATAAGCTTCTTTTATTCAAAATTTTGAATTCAAAATTCGAATTTTTCGACTTGGATGATAAATATTTTTTCTTACCTATTTATTTATTGCTAGTTAAAATTTCGTTGTTAACAATGAAGTGATTTTATGTAATTCCTTTTCGGAAAACCCTACTACTCGGGAGAAAGAGGAAGAAGTAAAAAACTTTACGCCTCTTTCCTGTTGGGTTAGTAGGTAGAAACTATGGAAGTGCACTTGGTACAATACGCTTGTGTCCACTAAGAATAAATCGGATTGGTGTATGTTTCTTATGACTATTTCCAATGAATAGACAACAAAAAGTAATATAAATTAGTAGACAGAATAAAGATTACTATTATTTTTAGAAAATAAGTTTGTAAAAATTAGGCATTCAGTCACGTCACATCAAACACCAATCAGAAAATATGACGTCACAGGTTGCGCTCTCACACCATAGATTAAGTAAGTATGAAGAACTGACTTCTTGTTCAAGTTGTGTCTGTGTAATTTAATTGTTCGTACGTTTTTATTAATTTACGATTTTTTGTTAATTTTAAAGTTAAATTATTATAAATCTAACAAAAGTAGATTGAACAAAAAGCAGTTTTGGCGCATTATTTCGATGTGCACTTCGAGACAACGCTTGAATTAAAATATTGCTAGGCACCTATATTAAAGTTAAAGGGCTAACCAACACAATTTATTTATAACTTTTTGGAGGTTTCTAAATTATTTTATTCTTTTTTCTTTTGTATCGTCGTAGGGTTTTTCATTTCATTTTTATTTTAAACTTCTTAAAGAGCGCCTTCTAGTAGGTTGCTGTCGTTACACCTGTATAAGAACCCTCACTAATCAACTACAAATCCATTCCTAAAAAAAACCGCATCAAAATTGATTTTCATCACAAATAATGTTAGCTGTAGCGCCCCCTGATGAGTTGTCACCGTAACATCTATCTAGAAACCTGTACCAATCTAACTCAAACCCATAACTGAAAACTGCACCAAAATCGAACCACTAGTTTTTGAGAAAATTGGCAACATTGCTTTTCACAAATAATGTTCGCTGCAGCGCCCCCTGGTGAGTTGTCATCGTAACATTTATCTAAGAACATGCACCAATCAAACCTGAACCCATAACTAAAAACTGCATCAAAATCCGATCAGTAGTTTTGGAGAAAAATGGCAACATGTATTTGCACAAACATCCTCTCACCCCAAGCTATGCGTGTCCAGTCTATAGTGTATAATCCTTACAAGTGACATGTTCTTGGAATTCGTTGAAGGAAACGCGTAAGCGCCATGATATTCACGGCGCTTTTGACCTTTTGGTCGTGAAAAAACTATAAGTAATAAGCGATCTTGCGCTTAAATATTTATATTACGATTAGACGACTAATTTATGGCTTAATCGCTGCAGCGAACTTCGTTCGTTTTTGGTCAGGATAGCTTCGTCAAACACATTTTTCTTTGTTTCGCAATGTGTGACATCACCCAAGGCGCCATGACAGATTGGAGCGTTTTCGTTACCAATTTAAATACATTCTTTAGATCGCAAAATAAACTATGTAAATGTTTGTTTTAAATCAAAATAATACATTTTTGTGACTATATAGATTCAAAACTACAGATTTAATCAATTTTTGAAATTTGGGACACAAGCCTATTATGGCACTTCTTTCGCTTTTTCCACTTTTATTACTATTTTCATGCTTCTTCGGTAACGGGTACTCTTAACCTGGCCTTCGCCAAAATATCTCTGATTTGGTTGAAGTACGTTCGCCTAGGGCTTAGGTCGACTCTTACCGGCATGTCCTTTCCTTCTACTTTACCAAAATTATAGCCACTGAATCTAATTGTAATAGTTATAATTATATTATAATTAAAAGTAAGTTGTACTAATAACATTTCGAAAAAGATGTTTTCACTTTAGGTTATACTACGAATAAGTCCTTCTAATTCTTGTCGGACAAGTGATATTATACCTGTTTTCTTGTAGGACATTGTTTTATTTGGACAGAGAACACAAAAACCTTTTACGTAATATAAATGTCGTACATTTGGTAATAAAAAAATAGTCTTGGCGCGTTAACAACTTTTGAGCATCGGACTCGGATAACCTACCAGACAAATTGGAAGACAAAGTGACTGTTATATTATATAAATATTAAAAAACCAACAGTAAAAAAATCAGCTTGCTGGTAATCATATTTTGTGACCTCGTAATCCATACATGTTCGGAGCGGGGGCTCTTGTACCATACCACATATTTGGTCGGACAAATAAACATTTCAATAACGTTAATGATTCTCTTCACATATAATAAAAATCTCTCTGTTGGTAGTAATTTTTTTTGGATCGTCAAGTCAACATACTGAACCCCTATTATCTCCCTTAGCTACCCGAATTGAAACTTCTCGTATCGATATAATGTGGGAGACTCGGCAAAATAAAGCTACTTAGGAAAAATGAGCCTGCTGTTAATCAATATGTTTCAATGTTCTACGGCCTGCGTACTATTCGCTCTGGATTCAAAATAGCGCCTTCGTGAACAATATATAATTTGTGCTCTCTTGTCATGAAAACTACTTTTTTGTAGCTGTGTGACACTCACACAAATGCAACGCTACGCTTATCCCTCGCGAACTGTATCAGTATGTTACATGAAAGTTTTTATCACAGATATCGTTTACCGAAAGACCCAGCGATCCTCAAAGCAGTGGGAAACTCACCACAGATGGGAGTGCATATGGCACTGCGTAGTGGCCATCGGGGAATGGTATCCGTTAACGATCCCTTTTATGTTGCCTATTAAAATAGCAATCACTAATATCTACGTCGTTTTTTTTTCTACCCCCTCCCCCCCCTACGAATTCAGAACGAAAATTGCAAGATTTTTCCCAAGGCAAGGCAAGGCAGGGCAAGGTTTGGTTGTTTTTGTAGCTTATTCGACGGGGTTAACAAATTTATAAAAAAATATTAAAGCCAATGAATAGTTTTTTACCACATATTCATAATGTAAAATAATATTGTTGACTACTACAAATAATAACAATTTTAAAATACTCTATTTCCAATGCCACAGATAGCGAGCCAGGCCTTACTTATGTAACAAGATTGGTTAGATACATTTCAGATTATGTTAAAAAAAGTTAAAATTGTCAAGTAGGTACTTTAAGGTAGGTAACTAAGGTATAAAATATGCAACAATTTAGTAGCATTATGTTCTTTTCTGCATACAAACAGGGTTAGGAGCGAGACAAGGTCCTCGCCGTGGGTCAGGCTTGGGGTTATTTTTATTCAATTCCGGGAAATAAAAGTTTTTGAAATGTTTCTTAACTATAGCTTCCAATTCTTCTGCGTGTAACCACCCTTTGGTTTCGACTGTTACTTTATACTGAAAAAAAAAATTCTTATATATGGAACTAGCAATCGACAACTGGGAACTTTTTTTAAAAACCAGGCAAGTGCGTGTCCGGCCATGCATAGAATAGGTTTCTGTAGTCACCATAGCTGGGCACCGTTAATCAAATAGTTAACTTCGTTAATCGCTAATCCGTTACTCAAAAAGTTAACTTCGTTAAACGTTAATGCGTTACTTTATAGAAATTTTAACGCAAGTTAACGTTAATCGTTAAACCGTTAACACGTAATAAAAATTGCATCTTCTTATTGTTGGTTCTGGATGTTAACAGGTTAGAAACAACAAAACCGTACCAAAAATAGGCAAAAAACACGTTTATTCTATGAGAGTCCCCTGAAATATTGATTTTATTGGGTTTTAGGGTTCCGTAGTTCAAGTTTCGGAACCCTTACAGTTTCGTCATGTCCGTCCGTCTATCTGTTTGTCCGTCCGTCCTCGGCTTTCCTCCCAAACGGTAAACATGAAACTTTGCATGGCTATGTGTATTTGAGCGACCAAGGTGGGGAACCCCCACCATCGCGGCGGTGAGGCCGATCATGGACGAGTGGCTGCAGAGGCAGTACGGTGACCTCACTTATCGTGCGACGCAAATCATTACTGGGCATGGATGCTTCTGTAAGTATCTGTTTCGCATCCATCGTGAGGTCACACCCCAGTGTCAACACATCGAGGCCTCTGACGAAGACACTGCACTCCACACGTTGGTGGAGTGCTCAACGTGGGCGAGACAGCGGGTCTGGGCGTGAATCTCCAACCTCTCGCTGGAAACCATGCTTCAAGCCACGGTCTCCAGCGCGAATAAGTGGAACGCGGCAGGTCCTTCTGCGAGCAAGTCGTGCTCGAGAATGAGGCGGCCGAGAGGATGAGGGAGAGTTTGTCTCACAGACGCGGGATAAAACCCGACCAAACCCCAGCGCAGAGGCCACACAGGCCGCCAAAGTCGCTATTATGGGTGACTATGGAACCCTATTCTATGCGCACTTGACCGGTTTTTAGTTTTTATTGTTATAGCCGCAACAGAAATACATCTGTCAAATTTTAACTTTTTAGCTATCACGGTTCATGACATACAGCCCTGGTGACCGACGGACGGACGGACAGCGGAGTCTTAGTAATAGGGTATACTTATTAGAGTATGTATAATATGGGCATGTTGACAAACAATGATTTTCCATTCATTGGATGATTCAGTTGCGTTCTGGACGAAACGCTAATTAGTGGAACTTATTGTTTTTAGGGTTTGGCGGTTTGTACTCCTAGTTACGTAGTCTTCGGGACAAGCGAATATAGCGACGTATGGTCGCAGTATGACTGGACACAACGCGACCACGGGAGTTGGATTAACGATTAACGGACTTGGAGAAATGTAACGGAAGTTAACGAGTTCGTTAACATATTTTTAAGTTAACTTAAAAGTTAATCCGTTACTCGAAATGTTAACTTCGTTAATTAACGATTAACAGATTAACGAGTTAATGCCCAGCTTTGGTAGTCACCCATAATAGCCTCTGTAACTCCTGAACTAACAGAGTTACGTAATCCGTTATAGTTTTCCTTCAAAGTCCATTACATAGGTAGTCAAATGCTAATTTTTTTAGATGTTTTTAGCCAGTCGTTTAGGTTTTAGTTAGGGTGGACGCTATGTTTTAATAAAAAAATACCTTTAAAGTGAAATATCTTGCAAACGGATACTTAAATAAAAAAATCGTCTTAGCAACCTCTCATTGTTTTCAAAATACTTATCTAATGATATGCCCACTATGGCGTTGATGCACAAAAAAAAAACATTCCCACTTGTACGTGTATGAGAGGTACCGCAAAAAAAAAAATTTCATAATTTTATTGAAGCGCTTCGTCGGTGTAGTAAATACACATATTAATGCAAAATTTCATGTTTCTAGCACTAACTGTATGGGAGGAAAGTCGAGGATGGACGTAAGGCCAGACATGACGAAACTATAAGGGATCCGAGACTTACGGAACCCTAAAAATGGAACAGTTAAACAGCGCTTCTGCCAAATAATAACAACGGTACCCCAATGTAGGATATAGGTATAGACGCCGTGTGGAAAGGCTGTTATTCTACACTAAATAGGTGTAGCATTTTTTACCTAAGTAACTAGAATAATAGCCCGTGGTAGAGCCGTGCCTAATAGAGAATGGGGATGGGGCATAACTGTACTAGTACCTATAGTTTATATTTGTAATATGGGTTAAGTAGCCCACTTACTTCGCAACTAAAGACATCACCCTTAATCCAAGCTCGGTCTGGCACCAAATCGCGTATCGTAATTCCGATGCTCGCCATTACAGCGCACAAGTCAGCCAAGCCAGCGGGCCGTTCGGGGATCGTTACTTTGAACTTGATGAGACGCCCCTCTTCTGCCAAGCCCCGCTCGAGGGCACGCCCCAAGGTAGTAATGTCTATGTTACCACCGCTACATACACACACCACTCTGAAACAAGTTATATTGATAAATCAAATCAAATCAAATACTTACTCTTTATTGTACACAAAACACAAAAGTGAAACAAATATTAGTAGGGAGATATTGGGCATTCTGTCCCACCTCCCTCGGGTACAGCCCTCGGTCACTACGGTGGGACAGAATGCCCAATATCATCCTATGAATGGTTAACCAATTTCACTTGCTAGATGATTGCTTTCGTACAGCAAACTAACCCGATGCATGTTTGTTAACATGAACACGTTAAGATCACATTTTTAAGATAGATAAAGGTGGGACAGAATGTCCAATACCTATAACTTTGGATTGGGAAATAACGTAACTAAACGAATATCCCACATTAATATCATTTGAGCACGCTGTCCCACTGTTCGTACGTTCGCTGAAGCTCCTTGCATGTTCATTAGGGAACTATTTTGTAGAATCACAATTACGATAAGCTAAAACGTACTTACCATTTATAACCTACAGCTTTTCTGTAACCAGTTTGGGTCGACTACTTGTAGTTATAAATATTTATGTTATAAATACATCTTTTCATTACGAGTCCATCAGTATTACATAGCAAACATGAAATTCGTTAAACAAACACAATCGTTACAGGTCAATACAATGTGTGACGATTTGACAAAAAACAAGTTACGCCATGGAGAATTATTACCGAATACAGTACGTTGCATCATTTGCGGACCATCAAATTGTGGAAAAACTAACTTATTAATTGGTCTTCTATTACATGAAAATGGATTGACATTTCAGAATGTTTATGTATATTCTAAAACTCTACATCAACCAAAGTACATCTTTTTAGAAAAAGTTTTACAACGAGTACCAGGTATCACTCTCCAGAAATACCAAGCAAATGATGACGTTTTGAAGGTTACAGATGCGAAACCTAATTCTGTGATTATTTGTGACGATGTAGCATGTGAAAATCAAAGTAATATGCGTGATTATTTTGCCATGGGAAGACATAAATTGATTGACAGTTTTTATTTAAATCAAACTTATACCAAAAACCTAAACAACTTGTAAGAGATAATGCTAACTTAATTGTGCTTTTTAAGCAAGATGAAGTTAATTTGAAACATGTTTACGAAGAACATGTTAACACCGATATGACATGGTTGAAATTTCGAGAAATGTGTTCCCTAATATGGAAAGAGCCTTTTGATTATGTAGTAATTAATAAAGATTGTTCTAAAAACAACGGTTGCTATAGAAAAACGTTTGACACTTTTGTATTATTAGATGAAATTTGAATATTTAAGTAGACTGCAGTCACTTTATTGTTATTCTTTAATTGGTTCTTATCCGATTACCACCTATTTTACATAATGGATAAATCATTGAAAAACAAATTGTTGATGCGACACAAGCTGTCAGGAAAAAAATACGTAGAATGAAGGATTTAGAAGATAATAATAGGCATGCTCTTGATACAGTTTTTAAGCCTGTTACAGAATCTCTCAATTTAATAGCCAACACTAATAACCACTTAGCTCTAACAAAAAAGGAGGAAAAAGGAGAACCCCAAGAACCACAAGATCAAGACATGAAAGAAACAGATGATAGCAGTAATGATAGTAACGAATCGGAACCCTCATCAGACTCTTCATTTCAGTCATTAGTCGATACTAATCCAGATGTATCATCTTGGTCATTATCTTCACAAGTACTATCGAATGTACCATTTGGTATAAGAAATAACCGTGGACAGTTAATGTTAGGTTCCTCTAGCATAACGATTGGAGATAAAGTTATTACTGTAGCCGGACACAAGTACGAAAGTACACCTGGGTTGCGAGAGCTACTGTTAAAAAAAGACATTGATCTGAGCTTGGTTAATGACTATGACAAGCAAAATTATAAGGCAATGTTACTTGTAACGAATGCACATCGTCGTGATTTCGATTCAAAAAAACCAATTAAAAGTAATAAAGGACAAAAATATTTGCAAGTTATTAAGCCACTTTTCGAACAAGAAAGTAAATGTCCAAGTTGTAGACAGAAAGTAGGAAAAGGATTACCTTTAACAAAAATGTGGAAAAAAAACACAGATTTTATATATTGGGATGATCCCAATGAATTGGTTGATAGATTAAAGTTATTAATTGCTTCTCGAGATGCTGGTAACACAGGAATAGACAATGAAATAATATCTATCATTGAAAAACTACGTGAAAGCAAAATCATTAAATAAATAAATCTACTAATATTATATGTGTATCATTTTACTATATACCGTTCAACATAATACACCTTTAATATGAATGTAGACAAATTTGGTCATTATATTCATAAGCGAATGCGTATATCGGAAATACTTGATTTTAATGATAACGCATTAATAAAATCTGATCGTGGAGATTATGACTTGAAGACATCGAGGTTAAAAGGTGTTAAACCTCCTCAAGACGCAGATGATGCCGTAAATAAAGAATATGTAGATGAATTGAAAGGTGTACTAATGAATGACTTACAAAAATTGCAAAGTTCTATTCCAAATAGTCTTCAAAACCATATAGAGAAAGCTTTAAAAACAATAATGTCTGAGATAGTGACTCATTTGGAAAACAAATTTTACACAAGGAACGCAGTTGATAGACTAATTCAAGACGCAATTCAAAAAACTATAATATTAAAAATAAATATAATAAAATATATATATATATATATATATATATATATATATATATATAATATATATATATATATATATATTTTTTTATTTTTTTATTATATATATATATATATATATATAATAAAAAAATAATAATAATAAAATATTAAAAAAACTATAATATTAAACACTACTCAACATTTTCAACCAAAAAGGCTTCAATTGTTGAACGAGTTATTAAAACGATTAAAAATAAATTGTACAAATACTTTAGCTTGAACGGACACTATAAGTGGGTAGATGGTGGCTTGAACGGTGTTATGAAGACATATAACAACACAAAACATCGCACTATTAAATTTGCACCTGTTAATGTTAATAAGTTTAATGAAACGGACATTAAAAATAATATTACAAATTCCATGATAAAGGTAACCCAAAAATGTCGCCCAAAGTTTAAAATTGGTGACAAAGTTCGAATTAGTAAGTACAAACATATATTTGAGAAAGGATACACTCCTAACTGGTCAACAGAATTATTTACTATAAAAAGATAAATAATACTGTACCAATAACATATAGCATCGAAGATAATCAAAAACAAGTCATATTAGGAACTTTTTACGAACAAGAGCTTCAAAAGTCGTCCTGCCCTGGTGTCTATTTGATAGAAAAGGTATTAAAAAAGAAAGGAAACAAACTGTTTGTAAAATGGTTGGGTTTAAATAACAAAGAGAACAGTTGGATTGATAAGACTGCAATAGTGGAATAAGTTAATTATATAAGTGATATATAATTTTAAAGTATATTCATTATTCTTTGGACGATGCAAGGTGGTGGACTAATAAACAGTATCATTAATCATTTACCATTCGAACTTCACATACCCGGTTATAACTATTGTGGACCAGGAACAAAGCTTTCAAAACGATTACTACGTGGTGATAAAGGTGTAAACAAGTTAGACGAAGCTTGTATGCATCACGATATCGCATACGCAAACTACATAGACTTGCCTAACCGTCAAAAAGCCGACTTACGTCTTATAGATATGACTAAACAAAGACTTAAAGCAAAAGATGCTCGAACAGGGGAAAAGATTAGTTCGTGGATAGTAAACAAAGTTATGAAAGCTAAATTGAAGTCTGGTGCTGGTGTTAAGACCTTTGTTAGGAAAATAAAAAGAAAAATCAAAAAACTCTCGCCTAAAGATAATAAGTCATTAATAAATATAGCTTATATGGTTGCTAGAAAATTAGTTCCATGCATTCCAAAAGTTCGCGTACCTCGAATGATACCTATACCAAAAACTGGAGGCATTCTACCTTTAATCCCAATTTTTGCTGGTTTGTCTGCTTTAGGAGCATTAGCTGGTGGTGCAGCTGGTATTGCAAAAACAGTGAATGATTATAAAGACGGTCAGAAAAAATTACAAGAAACTGAACGTCATAATAAAACTATGGAGGCTATAGCAATAATATATAATAGGTAAAGGTTTATACATTAAACCACATAAGCAAGGTCAGGGATTGTTTATAAATCCATCAAAAAACTAATTGATCAGCTACCTAATCGCGCTTTAACTAATATCGATATTCAGAAGTATGCCTATTGTATTCCTTACTTTCGGGGAGTTTACATGAAGGATCAGTTACCAAAAACACCTAAACGAATTGAATGTGGTATAGTTAACCTAGATAATTCAAAAAATGATGGAACGCATTGGGTAGCTTATGTTAAAATAAATAATTATTGTGAATATTTTGATAGCTTTGGTGATTTAAAACCGCCAAGAGAATTAATCCTATATTTTAAGAACTGTGATGTTTATTATAACTTTAGTAGATATCAACAATTTAACACAATAATTTGTGGACATTTGTGTTTAAGATATTTGCAAATTTTTTGGAATAAATACTATAAATTTTATATCACTCTTTCATTTCCATCATTTGCAAGATGTCACTCACCTTATCGATAACTGGAAACTCATCGGTATTATCAACCTATTATCCAAGCACGCTGCCATTAGTTGGGGAGTATGAATGTGCATTATTACATTTCTCTACATATAATTCCATTCCAAATTTTGATAATACAAACAATAAATTATATTATGGTTCTAAAAATGTCATTGAGATACCTGAAGGAACTTATGAATTACAAGATATTGCCGACTATTTAAAAACTGGGATAAAAGATGCATCCATAAAACTCCATTGTAATAACAACACCTTTAAAACTATGTTATTTTGTTCATCAACTATAGATTTTACTAAAGAAGGTACATTTGGAAGTTTATTGGGATTTAAAAAACAGATCTTAGAAGCAAATAAATATCATGTATCAGAGTTTCCAGTTAACATTTTGCCTACGACTGTCATAAGGATTGAATGTGACATAGTTAGCGGTTCCTATATAAACGGTCAATCCAGTCACATCTTACACGAATTTGCACTTAATGTTCCACCTGGATACAGGATTATAGAAATTCCTAAAAACGCAATCTACTTTCCAATAAACCAAACCAATATAAGCTGCATACAGATAAGGCTGTTAGATATAAATAATAACTTAATAAATTTGCGAGGTGAAGAAGTGCAGTTGTATCTACATATCAGAAGAAAACATGATAGATTATAATAAATATGTGGTTCATTCAACTAAACATAACAGTCCTACTCAAACTATCAAACCAATAAGAGCTCGATCCAAAAAGGTCATAAAATTGAATAACAATAATAAAGCTTTTCTTAAAGCGATTGGTTTGTTAAAATGAATATACTAGATGTTTTATCCGCTCCTGCATACAACAACTCTGTGGAAGGAATTGAATTTCACTCTTACAAGCCTTACGTAACAAGTTTCAATAGAAGCGATGAAATCAGGATACCTATTAATCAACAAGACTTGTATATATTACCATCAGCAAGAACTTTGTTTTTGGAAGGAACTATTGTTGTAAACAAGGCTGAAAATTCTAAAGAGAGAGTCAGTAGCGTTCATTTCACAAACAATAGTTTACTTTACTTGTTTCAAGATATAAGGTATGAGATAAATGGAGTGGAAATAGATAAAATAAAAGACGCTGGTATAACTACCACAATGAAATCATTAATATCAATGAACGAAAACGAGGCTAAAGTATCTAATGCTTGGGGTTGGAATATCGATGGTATAAATAGTACAAATGGGGGTAGCTTTTCTGCTTCCATACCCCTCTGTAACATTCTTGGTTTTGCAGAAGATTTCAAGAAAGCAGTGATAAACAGCAAACATGAATTAATATTGTTACGAAGTAATACTAATCTGAACGCCCTAAAACTTAGCGCTGGTGAAACGGTAGAAGATATTATTATAAACAAAATAATATGGCGAGTACCACATGTCAAAGTATCCGATAGAGAAAAAATAAATATGTTAAAACTGTTAGAAAAAGACCGACCACTCCAGATGATATTCAGGAATTGGGATTTATATGAATATCCGGCTTTACCAAAAACTACTAAACATACTTGGTCCATAAAAACATCATCGCAAATAGAGAAACCAAGATTTGTTATTATCGGTCTGCAAACAAATAGAAAAAATAATCCTAAATTGGATATGTCTCAGTTTGATCACTGTGACGTTCGTGATGTTAGAGTATACCTAAATTCAACCTACTTCCCTTATGAAAATTTAAATTCAAGTTTCTCGAATAACAGAATTGCTTTAATATAGGAACAATACACCAGATTCCAACACTCATATTATGGAGGTCGTCGTGGTGAACTGTTATTAAGTGAGAAACAATTTAAAAATATTGCTCCGTTATTTGTCGTAGATTGTTCAAGACAACCAGATAATCTTAAGTCGGGTCCTGTTGTTGATGTCAGAGTGGAAATTGAAAGTGACATTGATATACCAGATCAAACTTCAGCATATTGTCTTATATTCAACGACTGTATCATCGAGTATAAACCGTTAAGTAACACCGTGAGAAAGATATCATGAACAAAAATACTATTATAGTAGATGTTCAGGGTTTTAAAGATCTTTATAATAACTTTATAGTCAAGGAATTGGCTGTAGCTACATTGGAACATACTCATATATTCTTAATAAAACCTCCTTATCCGTTCTCCTCGCTGACTGATGAAGAAAGAAGACACATTTAGTGGATTGAAAGGAATAGAGGTTACCGCTGGAGCGAAGGATATATAGACTACAAAGAATTTTCTAGAATAATCAAACCCTATTTGAAGGAAAAAAAGGTTCTTGTTAAAGGTAGTGAGAAAATAAAGTGGGTTCAAGATCTATGTGGTCATAATAATGTTTCTGACATATGTGAAAATAAAAGTGTTCCTAATTTAAAGACTCTTAGTGATCTTTACTGTAAAGATCTATTTTTGTATAATTGTTTTGCTCATAAGAACTATTGTGCTTTAAGGAATGTATTGTGTATTAAGCAATGGTGTTTAGAAAATAACTTTTGTATTTCATAATTTTAATAAACTTAATAAATGTGTTATTACCATACTGTGTTTGTTTTTCATACTATTTCCTACACAAGATGAAATTGAAATGAAAAAATGATTGTTGTTAAACATAATACCATTTATTAAATGTCTTAAGAAATTTACATTGATCTTAAACCTAACACATCAACACTTTCATTCTTAAAAATTGAAGCTTATTTGATATGATACTTGAAATTATATTTACAGCATAATAGTAACAGTATAATTAGATACAAAATGTCGAAGCGTCAGCAGTACATATCTAAGTATTAAGGTGATGTATAAACTTACTTAAAACTAAAACACATTAGTTAAAATGATAAGCTATCACCATGAATTTTCTTAGATATTTTCTTAATAATACCTTCAGCCATATCCATGATTTCATCAACTGTATCATGAACTACGTGTTGTGCACTAAGTATCACACTGTCACTGTCTTCACCCAACTGTAACGGAGGTTTGTCTTTGTCGCTGGTGATGTCCAAGATCTTTATCTGAATTAGCTTGACTCCTTTTGGTTGGGTGCTGATCACAAAAGATTTGAGAGCTGTCTTTTTAGATTTCTTACAAACAGTTGGTTTTCTTCTTTTTGGTTTAACTTGTGTAGGTTTAGAATTAGGTAAAATGTATGAGAAGTCAAAGGGGTCTTGAGCGTATTGAACAATACCATCACCATATGCGTCTGCCATTATTTATAATGTATTATGGTTGTCGTCTCGTCCTCCTCTGCCGCGATCTTCTAACGTTTTAGATATCTGGCTCAGTAATTTCTCTGTTTTATAATATATTTCATCCCGGTGATCGTAAACAATATATTGGGTTTTCACTCTTGTGTTTTTTTCCACGTCGTTATCTGATGTATCTTCAGCTTCTAATACATCTATTTTAATTACGTATTTTGGAATCCTCCTATTCCTTGTAGCAAAGTAGCTGGTTTGAGCTTCAGAGATGCACTGCTGTTGCTTCGACATTATTAGTTAAAAGACTGATTCGTGTGAACGTAAAGAGAACAAGTATGAAACTGAATGTAATTATGAGTAAAAGGTGAAACAAACTAAAAATATGAGACGCTAGTGATGCATGTACTGTACTACGTATTAATTCAAGTTCTCACCTGTTGATTTAGTTTATTTCACAATAAGTTGTAACGAGATCCTCACTACAAGTGTGCAAGTGTCATCGCTCACTATTGACATGTTCAAACCTGAAGCCTTAAGAATTATGTAAGAAATTCTAAGTAGGTATCTATGTTGAAGCCAATGCATGCTTGCACTTCCACAGACGACACTGACGCGTTACCAACCATATAAAAACTATTAGACATTAGTGGGTATATATGATAAGGTAAATTAAACTATAATTCAATTTAAAGTATACATTTATTTCTTAATTTAATATACAATTTTAATTAAGAACCTACTTACATAGATATTAGTTTATTAAAATACATTTTCTCATATTTAAATGGGTACTAAGATATACTACGATAAAAAACGTTGAGTGGTAATTTTATCTTTTTACTCTTTTATCAGACCAAACCAGATATATAGTAGGTACATTATTTTCTGTTGTACATGTAAATATCTTGTTTTATGCAAATTAAAACATACTTAATTATATTAAAACTAAATGTTTATTTCATTACGAATTAATACGAAAATAATAACATATGTTAAAAATTAAAAATACTTGTATGTCCCCACGCTCGAGTTGAAATTTTATCTTTAGATATAACTCTTTTGTCATCATCACCAGATAATGCAATTTTGTTTACAGTACACGTAAACAACTCATGTTTTATTGATTTGAATAAAACATTAGTTTTACAAACAATACTACCTTCATGGAGGGTATTTTTGTAATCATCAACATTAAAATCACGAACAATATTTTTTTTAATACCCTTCGCTTTTTTTATGGTACTATGTTCGGTTTTTATACAATATAACTTCGAGCGAAGTCCTACAAATTCACTTATGATTCTACCACCCATTTCATCCTTAAACAGACCAGGTACTTTTTTATTTTGTATTGGTAACATATATTGATTAGTTTTACAGAAATTACTAGTATCAAAGTAAAACAAAAAATGATTTTTTATATCATCATAAAAATCATGAGTTCGTATATGATATACAAAACTATCTGTATCCGTATAACACATCTGTACACGATTTTTATAAAAAGGTTGTATTACAGAGTAATGAAAGTCATACATGTGACTTTTCGATAATTCAAGCACAGTAAAACCAATGTATATTGGTAAGTTATTTGATCAGGATTTAACTGCACTGCAACTAGATTCTCAGTAAAAACCGTTGCACTATGGAAGTTTGGTCGAGCGATAAGCATTTGTGCACATTTTCTTTTTTTAGTCACATTGTTGCTATCATACCACTGATTAACTAAATGAACATTAATCCTCTTTTCATTATTTTCTAAGGTTTTACCAAAGACACTATTGTTCAAGAGTTTAAAAAAGTCTTGTTCAAATATTGATGAACTTTTTTGTCTCAGTTCAGTGTTTAAATCAATGTTTTAAATAAGGACTTTGATGAAAACTAATTACGCGATAATTTTTTTTTAAAATCAATCCATGTTTCAAACAAGTTTGTAAGTGTACATAATGTATAACATATTTAAATTTATCATACAAATTAGGGACTAGCTATACGTTTTCCCTCCAGGTGGAATACATTTTTCGGGACAAAATGGTAAATCATTGTGTAAATTATGTAAATGCTTAGGATATACTAAATCCACTTCTAGTATGTAACCATAATCTGCAGTAGTGGGTATAGTTGTTACATCTAATTTATTAATTTCTTGTTCATCAAGAAACTTGAAATCAGACAATGGTAAATACTGACACATACTATATCCATATAAATTATTACAATCGATATAAGCGATGTAGGAATCAGGCTTTGTAGATTGGTAATCCGGTAGATAAGTATTATTCGCTTTAGCATGTCTGTGAGAACAGAGACAAACTCCTCCCCTAATACCACTCTGTAGCATACGCACCATTGACAAGTCATCAATAAGTTCTAATTGAACACCGGTTTTTAATAACATTGCATCGAATGATAAACTAGGTGCAGTTAAATAAAATGCCGGGTCTAACTGATAGTATCGCTTGCACATTATCCTAAAAATGTCTGTGAGAAGAAGTACGTCGGTTTTTAGATATACCTAAATCATTGATTTTAAATGTTGACCATACTAAACATGCATGCTTATAATCAACTTCAGAAATATTTTCATCGCTTAACGAATTAAAAAAGCATTTTTTGGAGGTATTTTTTTTTCATCATACCGTTCCCACGAGTCCATATATTCATACGGATAAATTCCTTTACGAATTAGTAAACGAAATTGCTCCCGAACAGGAAAATTATTTTGTAAGTGTTTAAACATTTCCGGTTTTAAAGTGTTAGACAGTTTATTTAAGCTTGTGCACAAAACCTTATAGGAATCAACAAAACGAAGTTGATAAAATTTATTATTTGAGACGGGTACAAGTTTAGTAAATGATATATAGTTTTCTTTTGTTTTAGGTATTATTTTTATAGCACCAGGAACATCTCCCAAAGCTTTTATAAATAAGTGACAATCATAGCCGGCTAAGTTGTGGAAAAAATAGGAATAAACGAAGGGCGCTTATACTGTAAATTACAGAAAGGGTGTGCGGCTCCTCGATAACGACCTGTAAGATGACAATGGTCACGAACTTTGTCTGTAAAAACGAAATTTTGGCAAATGTAACAACGTTGAGCATTGTTAAAATCATATTTGTCTTCAGTGGTGAATATCATCGGGACAGTCAGATTAATTATATTATATATTTTTTGTACGTCTTTCATTATTGAATCTACAAACCGCTTATCACAGTTGGGTCCCCGATAAGATACGTATCTATTGTAGCTAGGGTCATCTCGACAAACAATATAATACCCAAAGGCAACTGGTATATGATGGTTCAAAGTGTTCGTTTTTCCGCTTGAACCGATGGTTTCAGTCCTGGTCTGTAACATCGATTCAAAATCTGCATAAATACAAAAAGGCATGTTTTGTTTACGTTCATAGTTTTTAAATTGAATTACCGAGCCCTTATTCGGGAGAACAGTTACGACGCCTCCACACAAATGGTCATTAACTTCCTGAGAAGTATTAAATGATATTAAACATATGTCACAAAAATATAACTTACTATGATGGGAAGTAACTTGGCTTCTAAAAAGTCTAGAAGTATCTTTTATCAAACAATAATGAGAAGAGCTGTTATTTTCAAGAAACAGTAAATGAATAATTTTTCCTTTGTATTTTTTATCAATTTCAGATTTATACAAAAATATTATAAATTTTATGTTAGGGTTATTCTTTTCAAAAACGCTAATATCATGAAAGGATACTGGAAAAGACATATTTCTTATATCAAATAGTTCACGAAAATTAGGATAAGATGAAATTCTCTCAGGGTGTTTCTTAGCCGGATATAAAGCCGCTGTTACACACCATAAAAAGCAAAATTGATCCTTATCAACAATATTTAAGCACGCCTTTTTAGCTTGGATTGATTTAGGCAAACTGATATAACTGGAACCGCGAAATGGTTGGTATTTATTAATATTTACCTCAATGTATAGATTGTTTATAAATGTCCATCCACTGTCACGATCTTCAAATTCTTCAATACTTGTTTTTAAATAGCTAAGTGTTTCAAAATATAAGTTTTCAAAATCGAAGTGTGAATACAATATTTTGTTTTTGGTTCCAAAAGATTTGACTTCTTGTGAATTATCTTTGAATTTTAGAAACATAGCAAATAGTTCAAAATTTACCTTAACACATGTATGCCTCATAAGACATTCATTTAAAAGAGATTTTAACTTATTACGAATACTGAATAAGAAGGAATCCAGTGAAGATAATTGAATCTGGTCAAAGGGGACAATTTTATATGTTGTAATACGATTACGAAATGCTGAGCTGACGATTTCTATACCTTGACTATGTTTAATTGTATGTCTACTTTTTCTATGTGAATTGCTCCGTAAATGTCCTACCCATGATCTACTGTGTACAGATGTGTTACACGTAGTACAGAACGGCATTTTTATCGCTTAAGATATTGGGTACTAATTATCTATATAACGATGATATATAATTAAAGTCAAATAATATAATATACTAGCTGTTGCCCGCAGCTCCGACCGCGCGAAAAACTTATCAAAGTTTGTGTTTCCTGATTCCTACAATCTGGGCTTTTTCAAATCCTGAGTGAATTGGTATCTTCTATGCAAGCGTGCTCCATCTTAGATCACATATGCACTTACCATCAGGTGAGATTATAGTTAATGTAAACCTATCAACTATAAAAAATAAAATAAAGACATACATACACACCAGACTAGTTCAATAGTTAGTAATCTGGCTGCTACGTTGGAGTTTCGATTCCTAATGATTTATTTAATATTTAGATCTAATTTATCTAGATATGCTTAAGTGTATCCAGAAATAACTCCTTATTTATTTATATATTTATTTTATCACAATCTTGTTACTGTAATGAGTCGGTTCAGAGTCCTCAAACTCTACAAAAGCTTGACCCAAGTACGCTTGAAGTGCTTGCCACGACGGTGATGATTCATCACACTGTAGCTTTATGGTTATCAGCGCTGTCTTATACCGAACATCAACAGCGTGAGAAGTATAGTCAGTTGCTTTGTACAGTTTGAGGTCAACGAAATACGCACCACTTCGTTTTATTGCCCGACGCGATGTTCCTGTTGACACTCGGCTTGCAAAGCTTGATGTTAGGCTTCCAGTGCCGGCGTCCTTTTTCGGTGCGCTGACGCCGGCTTCTTCAGTTTGTAAGATTTTAAACAAACCCAACGAAGCTGGTTTCTTCGTTCTATAAAAATGTAAGAATGGAACTATAAAATATACTTGTGTCATTAACATAGAAACACATACACATTCCATATAGCTCTTAAACTAGATTGTACTTTACGTTTTATTGACATACAGTTGAAGATAAATTTACCCCAACTAACACTGTTTTAACATATAAACTGATAAAGAAAAAGTGTAAAAATAGATTACAAGCTATTCTCAAACCTATTCTTCTAATTTATATCAAAAAAGAAAAAAAACTGTATATAAAAGACTTGGGACGAAACGGTTTCAGTGGTTAATACAATAAATAAATATAAATATGGTTCGAACATATTATACACATCTAGATCAAACACAAAAATAAACATTATGTCCATCATATAAAGAGTTATCTAGGGTGGGAATCGAACCCACGACATTTGACGTACTTATCAGAGTCACTAACTACTACACTAAACCAACAGGTTGATAAATATGATAAATATTCCTAATAAACTGATGCTATGAAAATCACATATACAAAAGTATAAAACACTTGTTTAGTAAATAAATAAAAATTGTGCAATACCTATGTGCTGTAGGTGTTCGCTTGTATTGAGCGGGTATCGAACCTCCAGCAAGCTCCTCCGAATGCGACTCGTCGTCCTTACGGCTGCGTTTGTTGGTGGTTGCAACACTGCCTTTAGGTTTTCTCTTCTTCACCTCTACAGGGGTAACTTCAAATGTACTTTCAAACTCTGAATCAGACCTGTTAAATTAAAATGAAGACCGATACGTTAGTCAAAGTCATACTTAACCCAGATATGATTTTTCCTAAATTAATCACAACTAAAAAGAAAAAAGATCAAATTATAATATTTGATCATACCTAGTTACACCAGTCGACATGAATTATCCAAGCCACTCACATAACAATATAACTACATTTTATAATTATTAATGTGTTAAAAGTTACACCAGCGGGTGGGAATTAACCAAGCAACTGAGCTGGATAACAATTAATCACATTAATTAATTAATTATTAATATAACAATTAATTACAGTATTATTAATTTAATAGAACTTACTCACATTTTTTTCCTATCACTGGAAGATACTGGAGAGAAAAGTGAGAGGTCACTGGAAGATACTGCTGGAGCGAATGTAATTTTATTTGATCAATTGTGGGGTTTTATACATAAAAAATATAAATTCAGCAATATTCAGTTCACATCAAAATTAAACTTAACTTCTTACTTTCACGGGTGCTTATTTTAATTTATGTTACTTACGTCTAATTAAATCAAAGTGTTGTAATTCTGTTATAATAATTGTAATACAAAACCACGTCTTTACCAACGCCGCCAAAGGTATAAACCGATATACATAATAAATTTACCTATAATTTCTGTATGTTCGTTGATCGTTCATTCGTACCTACTTATATATTATCAACTAACAGTTATACATACTGAGTTGCCTTCACTGATATGATGAGTAATGATCAGTAGACATAAACATCCTAAACACGATTTAGATACTTTCATTGGATGAAAAATTCGAATTTTTAGACAATAGGTATTTGGTTGTCTATTACACTTTTACCTAGTCCTGGGCTAAACAGGTGATTGTATGTAATTAATTCTATTTAACAGACATATCCAGAAAACCACGTAGTTTATTGCGGTATTTAATGTTAACACTTTGTAATATAATTTCCGACATAAACAGAGAAGATTCAATTGCATATTCATTAGGTTTGTGTGTGTGTGCTTGCGTCAGCGGTCAAACGGATACCTTACCGTTTGTTACTGTGTAGTCAGCAATTCAATATAAGAACGACGACGTCATATAGTTATTTACCCGACTAAAAAAGGAGGTGTGTACCTAATTTATTTGTATGTGGTTTTATGTGTTTTTTCTCATAATCTTAACATAACTTTTTTTCTATATAGGTACCTAATACGATTTTATTGATTATCTTTATTTGAAAGGTAGAATCTATAGTACAGGTGGTTTATATAAATTTGATTAAGGTTTAACGATAAAGAAAAATCTATCCTAGAGAAATCGAAGGAAATTATTAAAATATTAAATGACATTCAAAGTGATTTCGCAATAATTTTACAAATATAACAATTTGAAGTCCTTTGAATATTGGAATTGTTTAGAATTGAAATTGTTTGAATTGAGCTTCCAATAAAAGTATTAAAAATAAGCTATACACGCTTACGCTTAATGAAATATTTTTATGCTTTATTATTTATTCCTTTAAAAATATTCATTTAGCAATACTTATTTTGTTCATACACCTCTTTCTATCACAGTCGGCTAACAACGTTACAAAGCTAAGGTAATGTCAGCAGTTTGTTCTGGTGTGTGTTACTTGTGTATAATAGACATGTATCATCGTTCCCATACTCGAAGAACGTCTCACATTCTATTCCCACGACATGCTGCACGTGCATTTTGTGGACATACAGTATACCTACTAAGTATTCTATCTATCCTTGGATTTTAAAATAAGACAGAAAATAAGAAGCAATGTCATGTAAGTAACTAATAATTATGATAAATAATTTTCTAGTCTATTACACACCTTTTTCACACCTATGTCTGAAACTTTTTAAAAAAAAGATTTATATTGTGCATAAAAACACTTTATTTAAGTTTTACGTGAATATCCAGTGATACTTTAGTTATTTTATGTATCAGTAACATAAGTTCTAACATAAAGTTTTAACGTATAAATTATCTATCTTAAAAATGTGATCTTAACGTGTTCATTTTAACAAACATGCATCGGGTTAGTTTGCTGTACGAAAGCAATCATCTAGCAAGTGAAATTGGTTAACCATTCATAGGATGATATTGGGCATTCTGTCCCACCGTAGTGACCGAGGGCTGTGCCCGAGGGAGGTGGGACAGAATGCCCAATATCTCCCTACTAATATTTACACATATTTTTCAAATAGAATAGAAAAACAACAGGCGGCCTTATTGCTAGAGAGCAATTTCTTCCAGACAACCTTAGGATGGAAAGACAATTGTTGAAATTGATAGGGCTTGTGCACAATGTAATATAAATTATACATAAATAAATAATAGTTTAAAAAAACTAAAAAACACGCTTTTATATAGAATCCAACTAAAAAGTAGAAAATAAATTTTAATAAGTTTGAATTAAGAATAGTGTAAATAAGAAATAAATGTATATTATTGTAAAAAAGCGTGAGGTGCATTTTAAGATATTATCAAAATGATAATTCTTCTGTCTTCTACTCATATCTGTCAATAAAATATTTATAACTATTGACACCTCACGCTTTTTTACAATATACTCGTACATTTATTTCTTATTTACACTGTTCTTAATTCAAACTTATTAAAATTAATTTTTTACTTTTTAGTTGGATTCTCTATAAAAGCGTGTTTTTTTAACTATTATTTATTATTAATATTTTCTTTTTAATTTTTTAATTTTATTAATTTTCAATCGAATTATTGCATTGTCATCGGTCTTTGACATGTGCAAAGTTTGAATTAAATCTGATCGTTCAAAGTAAGGCAAAATCGAACCCAAAAGAGTCGGTTACAAACATACATAAAATTGAAGCTAATAAAAGCGTTGTAAAAATAAAAGTATTTACAAAGAGAGTAGATCGTTGTGAAGTTCAAGAGATAGATAAGAAGATAAAATATTAGTGAGGAAAATGCCTGATTTTAAATGTTAAAGGATACTTTAAAAAATAGATAGATAGAATAGATGTAGATAGCGTTAGCAAGTTTCCAGTTAACGGAAGAGAGATAGTATAAAAGGGACTTACCATCAGTTTGAGCAATGAAGCGCTCATTTCCCGATTTCTATGACAGTCATAGAAATCGGGAAATGAGCGCGTCTAGCTATGCCAATACGTATAGTCTTTTTCACCCGCCCGCGCCGTGTAAGCAGGGCAGTGTCGACCAATGATATCACAGAACATGTCGGTCACGTGACCCAATCAACACTTTTTGAAATGTTCTGCGATAACCTCGGTTTTCGACAGAAGTCGATGCCGGCTGTGCTAGCCCTACTGGGAGGAAAGAGGGTGAAATGTATTTTTTTATAGTAATTTATATTGCAGAAGAATGTAACCCGGGTCCGCATATATTTATTTTTAACTTTCAACTTACTTCTTTCCCTTGAGGTGAGGTAGAAGTCCGGCGACAATGCTCGCTACGGCGACTGCTCCGGCGCCTTCGACAACAACCTTCTCCCTTTCAGCAAGATGCATTATTGTACGCGCCACCCAGTCTTCTTTCACTATTACCTATATTATACACGTCATTAATTATTTACTCCCCGTAAGTTCCCCTTCAGTGGTGTCAGGGGCGGTCTTAGCTAAACTTTTCGGTGGTGCAAGATCTTATGGTGGCGCCCCAGTTTCGGGTTGATTTAAATTTGGTTGTATTAAATTTCACTTTTGTGGTACACCTAGTGCGTCAAAAAACAGTAAAAGTGCTATAATTCCAAACTTTGTACTACACCAAATGTTTTTATTACGTCACAATATAGCCCGTCTAAATACCTATATTTAAACGTATCATTTGGTTTTTCTAGGTCTTATAGTTTTTGAGAAAAACGCAAGAAACTGCGTTTTGCTATATATAAAGCCATACTATATAGATACCTATATCGAGTTTACCTTAGGAGCATATTTCTCACCTCCATGAGACCTGGAAGCGAGAGCCCTTGCGTCATTGTTTCAATGACTCAGGGAGGCGCTGGAGCGGGACCACAGGCCTGCGTCTCGATAAATCGAGGACCAGCGGTCCCAACTCATGGAGACATGGAGGGTGCGACTTGAGCAACCAAAGTGGGGAACCACTGTCATCGCGGCGGTAAGACCGATCATGGACGAGTGGCTGCAAAGGTGGCATGGTGACCTCACGTATCGTGCGATGCAGATCGTTACCGGGCATGGATGCTTCGGTAGCTATCTGTTTCGCATCCATCTATCTAGCCTAGTCTAGCCATGGTCTCCAGCGCGAGTAGGTAGAACACGGCCGTGTGAGGCGGCTGAGAGGGAGAGGGAGCGTACCCTCCCCGCTGAGTTCCGCAGTCAGCGACCAGGGCGCCGCAGACTTTTTTACGCCCAGGACCATCGACCTTCATGATCGGGGCCTGAGGACGGCGGGATAGCAACCCGCCGTCCTTACAGAAGTCGACCCTTACCGACGCGGGATAAAACCCAATCCCAACGACGCAGAATTTTCATCCCGACCAAACCCCCGAAGAGGCCACACAAGTGGCAAAAGTCCGCCGGGTGTCCACTGGTAATACCTTCGGGTGTCACCAGAGACCCCGCAGCAATGAACATGGGAGCGGTTGCGATCTCGCAGAATAAAAAAAAGAATCATATTTCCAGCGAGATTTCAACGAATTCGTAACCTATTTGGCAGCATAATTCGCTACATCGATAATTTTATAAATAATTTTTGGCATTCTCTTGTCGCGCCCGTTACATAAGAGTACATATAACAATACGATTTGCTTGCGCGTAAGTCGATCGGTACCTACCTATAGTCGGGCGTTCGGCCGTTTTCGGCGCCCCCCATATGACAGCGCCCGGTGCGGTCGCACCGCTCGCACCGCCCCCTAGGGCCGCCCCTGAGTGGTGTTATGTGTAACTTATAATTACCATCTTATCAATCTGTCCCTCTTTAATAGTATGAAAGGTGTTGACTCCAACGCGGTCTACTGCTAAACAGTCAGCTATTGTAGTGTCTGTGTGATAAAAAATTCGCTCATTTTTCTTCAGTGATGCCGTCATACTGCAAGTTTTGTCTGTTTCGACTCCCTGAAAGTAATTTCTTTATGGGATAGATGCACAATCAATAACTTATCGCCCTTCAATTTATATTCAAATGCGCCACGACTCAGACTAAAAGAATAACATTATTATATATATATATATTATATATATATATTATATATATATATATATATTTTAAACTAACTAACTACTATTTTAAACAAACTAACTAACTAAACTATTTTAAACTGCTTCGGTGGCGTGGTCGGTAGTGCGTCGGCTTTCGACTCCGGAGTCTCGGGTTCGATCCCCGGGTCGAATCAAATATTTGTGTGATCCACAAATGTTTGTTTCGGAGTTTGGGTGTTTTCTATATATAATATGTATCTATTTATAAATATATTAGTATGTTTATCAGTCGTCTACATCCCATAGCACAAGCTTATATTAGCTTAATTTGGGCTAGATGACGTTGTGTGAGAATGTCCAAAAATATATTTATTTATTTTATATATATATATATATATATATATATATATATATATATATATATATATATATATATATATATATATATATATATATATATATATATTATATATATTATTATATATATTATATATATAGAATAACATTATTATATATATACATATTCTTCTTCTAGTCTGAGCGCCACGAAATTAAATTGATGCTAAGCTTATAACACCCACTTTGAAGTACTTAGTTCGTGAGCAATCAGTATTTTTAAAAGAAAGGTTTTTATTTGCAGTTAAATACTAGGTATATACTAGGTTAAATACTAGGTTCTACCCTTTCTTTATTAGCTATTGTCCTACTGGGCGAAGGCCTGTTGAATTATACCTAAATAGGTACCTAGTAATTTATATTTCATGGAACTAATATAAGAGAAATTAAACGCGAGTATAAGTAGGTACATGACAAGCTCCAAAATATTCTGAGAATTAAAAGTAGGAGTGTAAAAACATCCTCTACAGACTTATTGAGCGGAGCTCCTATAGAGCAGGTTAAATGTAAAATGTTCGGATGTTCGTTTCTCAGCAACCTCTTGACCGATAATTAAATTTTTTTCACCTAAATTAATAGCTGATTTCAATTAAGGTCGTGACGAAGCTCAAATATTCAATTTAAATAAAAATACGCTTCGCTCAATACGACGCCGCGCACCGTTTACAGCAGCATAGCTTTACCTAGTTATGTATGTAATAAGTTTTATAAATGACTTGAATTTACATAAACATGAGTATCCGGCTTGAGATGTTTCACTGCGACAGCCACACCAGCGAGCAGACCTCCACCACCGCACGGTACCAACACTGCGTCTACTTCGGGAACTTGCTCTATGATTTCGATTCCTATCGAACCTTGGCCTTCTATTACGTTTGGGTGATCAAAACTGTAAAAGGAAAACCTAACAAAATATTCAACAAAGAAAATCCTGAACAGCATATCAAGATGCGAGAACGTAAAAGAGAAACCTGCCTACGCCTGTAGGGCGCCCTTGTTGAGCGAAGCGAGCGTAGCGAGCGGAGCTCCTTATCAGATGACTCAAATGCAACTCGATGTGAAATTGTTTCTCGACAACTACCCAACCGATTTTGATGATTTTTTCACTCAAAAATCAAGCATTCTCAGGAGCAGGTTTTGTTCGAGACCGAATTTTGATTTAGGACTATCAAAAAAAGTTATTGACCAAAAAAAGTTATTGACCAGAAATATGACAATAGTCGCTTCGCTTAATTGCATGCTGCAGCGCAGTACCGGCAGCGACCGCAGCTCCTAGTTTTAGAGCGTTCATTAAGTCGTGTCAGTGAAGTTATTTTGACAAGTTTGAAAAAGTTTGATCTTAAAGATCAAAACAAACAAGTGAATAGAATAGGTGTAAAGATTATAATAACTAACCCGTTAATGAACGCCATTTTCTTCTCTTTTGCAAGAATAAAAGCTTGTTCTTTTGCTTCTGACAGATTTGTGCCGTGCAGCACCACACTACCACCCAACTTTTCACAGTAATTTACTTTAGTTAACGGCGACAATATAGGCATGACGACTATGCTCGGTATACCCATCTGCGTTGCGTGATAGCTCATAGCGCACCCGTGGTTACCTGTACTGACGGCTATCACACCGAACTTCTTCTGTTCGTCGCTAAGCAGCAAAAGGGTATTACGCATTCCACGTTCCTTGCAACTAATAAACAATACTATATGTCAGTATGTAAACTTACCATGGAATAACATTATAATATATATCAGGGGTTAAATAATTATATAAGATAGGAAACAAATTTTCCATCAAACTAAATTATTACCTATCGATTGTTCTACTGAACATATTATCTATTACTAGTAGCAAAAAGTTGAAAAGTAACCTTCCAGTGAATTGAAAGAACTCCATTTTTAAATATAACTCCAGTCCAAGGACGTCCGACATTTCAGCTAACTAAAAAAATATAAAATTTTTAAATAATTTCAGATTTAGTTTAGATCTCACCAAGATTTTAGAGTCCTATGTCGATTAACGAACGAGGATGTGAGAGTCAATAAAATTATATGGTTAAATAAAAATGAATGTCTTAACCAATTAAGTATAAAGGAAGTGTCATTACCGAGCATGGTGTTCGAACAATTTGCCCCGCAATACGTTTACTTGCAGCTAATATTGCTTCATATTGTATTTTACGTGGATTGCCTGGATCACAATTTTCATCATAATATATGTCCTAAAATATAAAGTATGTTTTAAACTTACTAACCCTATGAAAAAGTACCTAAACTATAATGCATTAGATTTATAATGAGAGTCCGTGCAATGTCTAGTTTCGTTGCCAATTCGCAAAAAGTACCTAGTCAATTTAGAGCATGATCTATGTTCTAATCACTAATGTTTTAATTTTAATCCAAATATCTGCAACGCTTTAAAACAAGTGTAAAAAACAAACGTCGATAACCAGTCTCTTCGTAGTCTGAATTGCGGAGTGAAGTAGGTACCTACCTCTATCTAAGAAATAAAGGGCTGTCTCAAAAAATCTAAAAAAACCATGATGGTACGAATCCATATGAACTTTGAAGGAAAACTATAACTGATCAGATAACTTTGTTAGTTCAGTACTATGATGAGTATACAGATGTCCCAAAACTCAACGATAATCTGGGACCGGATGAAAGGCCAAGTTACACCGGTTCTGGGAAAAATAAAAAAAAAATCCATATCACTCAGTTAAGCGATAATAGACATTTTTTCAAAAAAGTTGAAATTCGACACCCTTGGTCGCATTTTCAAGTCCTGTGATCACCAATGTCACAATATCGCTGTGATTTTTTTAATTTCGTAATCTTCATTAACGATGCTATTAATCGCAACTACAAACTAACGCAAAAAACATTGTTAACTTAATAAAATAAGTTAAGTTTTAGTGAGTCATGGTTCACAAAAATATTGTTAGTTAACTTTGACACTTCATTTTGAAAAAAAAATGTACTACACTACCCTTGGCAAGTTATTTCAAAAGATGACGCATTTAATCAAGATTTCAAAATGGTGTAACACTAGCCACTTTTCTTGCTACTAAAAATTTTATTTCTTATTTTTTGCAAATTGAGCTCATTTTGAACAACTTAACATTAGGAATTTTTGTTACTAAAATTTGTATTTTTTGTTTCTGGTCTGAAATAAAATTATTATTTATAGCAAAGAGGTAATTGAGTCAGTTAATAACCAATCATATTGTAAAAAACATAATCAAAATAATTATAAAAACAATGAACGAACCATCGTAAAACATTTTATTTAATTATTCTCCATAAACTAAGGTAAATGTTCGTCCTTTTCACCAGTCGTGCAAAACTTCTTGCATTTATTTCTTCTGACGCTGCATCAATTTTCTGACGAAGTTCTGATAGATTTTGTATTGGCTTCGAATAGACTTTTTCTTTTATGCATCCCCAGTAAAAAAAATCAACTGGATTTAGATCGGGGGAACGAGGTAGCCATAAAATTGAACCACTGCGTCCGATCCATTTTAGGATATTCTTGACAGACTGTCAGCGTCACTAACTATCTCATTCTATCACTTTTGTTCATCACACACACTCGAAACCCCGATTTGTTAATACAAAAAAGTATCCATTATTATTTTTGAAATGAGCTCAATTTGCTAAAAATAAGAAATAAAATTTTTAATAGCAAGAAAAGTGGCTAGTGTTGCACAATTTTGAAATCTTGATTAAATGCGCCATCTTCTGAAATAACTTGCCAAGGGTAGAGTAGTACATTTTTTTTTGAAAATGAAGTGTCAAAGTTAACTTACAATATGTTTGTGAACCATGACTAACTAAAACTTAACTTATTTTATTAAGTTAACAATGTTTCTTGCGTTAATTTGTAGTTGCGATTAATAGCATCGTTAATGAAGATTACGAAATTAAAAAAAATCACAGCGAAATTGTGACATTGCTGATCACAGGACTTGAAAATGCGACCAAGGGTGTCGAATTTCAACTTTTTTTAAAAAATGTCTATTATCGCTGAACTGAGTGATATGGAATTTTTTTTTTATTTTACCCAGAATTGGTGTAACTTGTCCTTTCATCCGGTCCATCGTTGAGTTTTGGGACATGTATACAAGTTCAGGAATTATAGAGGCTATTATGCGTCACAACGGAATCCTATCCTAGGCGTGGCCTGACACGTACTAGGCCGGTTTTTAATCATGCACCTGTATTGGAAAATACGTTCAGTATTTACTATGGTATTCACGCATCCAACGCTCACCCGATGACTTCAAGACGTCTTTGGTATGTGTGTCTGTGTACTTACGCCTGGCTTACTCATTTTGAATGGATTTTAGTGTTCGTTCTGTTGATCTGTTGAGTAATTAATGGCGGTCACCCTTGTAATTTGTGCAGAAATTCACAGAGTATTTCACATACTGGATTTTGGATTGTGGGGCAAAAAAAAATAATAAAACTGTTGTCAAATTATGATAAACTCTGTTTTCCGTTGATTGACTTTTGTCGACAGTTAAACGTTTTATTTTTTCTTTGATTCGGTTTAATAGATTAGTCACCTTCAAGTAACAAAGAAGGTTATTGGTCATTGTGTCTTTGTCGTAGGCACAGAGCAACGAATTTCGGACCTGCGGACCGTTGGTGATCTAAAAATTTTAACTCCACTGATTTGAGTATTTACCTAGTGATATAAATATTAAAAGGAAAGAACAATAACACATGTCTCTTTACACAATTGCAAACGCTCCAGTGTAGGCGATGTTAGGGATTTAGGTGTTATTCACTTTCCAACTGCGATGCGGCAGAACTTCTATATTTTCCGTGGAGCCACTGTCATCTGACCTCCACAACCAAGGTGTTATCCACCACCATTAAGCTTTTTTTCACCGACATATTTAGTCTGTAGTGAAAAAAGCTCATACTGAAAATAACTTATACTGGAAGCTTCCACTTTAAGCTGGCTAAGACGCTAAAGATCCTGAAAATTTATGTGGCATTTGAATTACCGCACTAAGTCCAACACCCAGGACTATAATGAAACCTTTGAAATGCACCACTTTTTATAGAGACCAGAGTTGCTTGCTCTCGTCAACATCTATACACCTAGACAACATCTCCGCTCCAGCCCATTGTTTCGCTGTTCCCTCTGTTGCCACTAACTATCGCCAAAACAGCTTCCTATACTAAATGTGTGCCAGTTACAATAAGGATATCCGTCAGTATACCGCCACTAGAAACCTCTGTATACCGCATACAAGCCTCTCTGAGTGCACGCTATGTGTACTGTATTTCTTTTTTAATTTAAGTCGAAAAATTGAAGCCACAGTGGCCCTCAACTTGACGACCTAGTAATTCGCTTCGCTTAAAGAACCCTGAGCTATATGTGGGAGGAAACATGTGCGTAGGCAGGGCGTTCCAATCCAAGCCACCAACCTATAGTTCCAAACAAGTAGGCAAACAATATTCAGCTGTATATAATGAAGTAATTAGTACCTACATAATTCTAATCTGCGGAACTTCATGCACATGACAAAATAAACCAAAATATTAAAATTGCACTTTTTATTCATTTACAAAGGTTGATCATAATAACACTAGAGTTTAGAATATTCAGTGTTATAATGGTACTTCATTATTGAACGAGAGATAACAAACATCTTCTCTATAAATCCGTCTCGATGAGTTGTGGAAGTCGTGAGATGCACACACCAAGATCAACTAAAACAAAGATTTAAATAGAAGTATCATAACCGTATAGGTACTAGCTAATATCTGAAGTTCCACATACGTGGTATTGTCTCCCCATTCCCACTCCACGACTGTACCACATTAGTATCGACATTGAACCCGATATTTTGTATAGATATTTGCCAGAACCTCAAAGTAGAATTGGGACCCGGTGTTCTTGGTGAGAGCTAAGCTCCGCAAACCGCCATGACATAGGAATCATCCTAAAGTGTGAAGTGCTAACTATTTATAGGTACTGTCGATTGACGACACTTAGTGGAGTCTGCTACACTTATTGCACAAAAACACATATATTATACTTTTCCAGTGTTATAATTTTATTTTCACTGACCGGTTTCACCTCACGGTATCATCAGAGATTTATACAAAATACTGTTTTAATTCAAGTAAAAATATCGTACCACATATTGCACACACAACACACAACAAAACACTAGTGTTTTGTTGTGTGTGCAATATGTGGAGTGCTAAGTTTCCCCCTTCTACAATGCAAATAAACTTACAAGATATAATCCTATTTGGGGTGCAACTGGTTGTTGTCATTTCTGCATGCAAACTGGGTTAGGCGCAAGACACGGTCCGCGGCGGGTGGTCAATGTGTTCTCAGCTTTCTCGCCCATCTCCGGGAAGTAGCACTCCTTGAAGTGTTTCTTGATGGCTTCCACCATTTCCTTCGCGTGTGCCCAACCTTTCGTTTCCACAATCACTTTTAACTGAAAATAAACAGAGTGGTAAATTGCTTTTCCGCTGTGGTGATGTAGATTTAGGTAATTATATATTTTTAATGTTTTCGTTAGACTCCCAGTTAGTCTACAGACAGTTCCTACTTTGTCTCAAACGCAGATATTTTTTAATATAAAGTTGCCTATATAGTTTGAATAGTTAATTGATTTTATTTTTCAAAACAGTTCTCAAAGTCTAAGCCTACAATCGAGTCAGACACAAGAACTTTTTATGGAAATGTCCTGCCAACTTTGCATTTGCTACTCGTAAATTACAATATCTTCACTTAAGAAGCTTATAAATTTAAGTACTCACATCACAGCTAAATACGTCTCCTTTGACCCACGCTCTTTCAGGCACGCAATCACGCACCGTTACTCCAATGTTAGCGAGTATACTACACAGTTCAGCCATTCCGCCCGGACGATCGAATGTGGTCACTTTGAACTTGATGAGTCTGCCTTCCGCAGCCATTCCTCGCTCTAATGCACGTGTCAGGGTTGTAGTGTCGATATTACCACCGGAACCTATAATCACGACTCTGAAATAAAGATAACAGGGCTTTATTGGAAAGCATGTCCTGATCCTCAGCAATAACCGTGACGTTCTTAAGTGTTACTTTGTGACCTATATACATTAAAATGTTATCATTTTATAAATACGCGTATTTTATATTGGGTGGAATATTTTCCAACGCACCATTAAAAAACGGCAACACGCTTGCCTTTTTAAGCTGTTCGTCAATTAGGCGAAATCATCATCAAACCGAGCCTTTTCCCAACGCAGTTGGGGTCGGCTTTCCAGTCTAACTGCGATTCGGCTGAATTTCGATATTTTCCATGAAGCGACTGCCATCTGACCTCCACAGCCCATGGGCGATATCGAAGTTCTGTAGTTAGACAGGTCGGATTTTCGATTTTAGGGCTCCAACTACCCCTAACGACTGCCATAGATGTTTATATGATAACCGGGACCGACGGCTAAACGTGCTCTCTAAGGCATGGAGTGGTCTCAATGTCTTAAGAAATGGTCACCCATCCTAAGACCGGTCTGGCTAGATGTTGCCTAACCTTTGCAATGTGTTAACATTATCGGTTACCACTAGACCACGAGCCCCTCACTAGTTAGGAGAAATATTTAATATTTGATTTGACTCTGCATATCTCTGAAAACACGTGCCTTTAAACTATACGGAGGAGTCACGACTACTGTAATAGAAGAATTATTAAATTCGGTTCAACGAGTTAGTACGGAGCAGCTACGAAAACCCTCGAAGTCCAATCCAAAAAGTCTGTATTTTTAAGCTACGAACAACCACGACGACCTGTCCAAAAAAACTGTATGACTAACTTCTTTCCTTTCAGATTAGGGAAGAGTCCCGCCAACAGCGCTGCCATAGCAGTACATCCGGCTCCTTCAAGAACATACTTTTCTTGTTCTACAATTTGTGTTATTGCACGTGCTACCCAGTCTTCCTTCACAACCACCTGCACAAAAACACAAAGATAATTAATTTATAAATTGTTATTATTTGTATTTTATGTCAGTTGTAATTTTTAGTGGTCTTCGTCAAGATATTATTCAGACTTATTAAAATATATATATATATATATACAAGCTGTCCCGGCGAACTTCGTACCGCATTCATTATTCTAATGTTCCGCATAACAGTTTTTTTCTTCCATAAGATCCTTCTCCTGATAATGACGAACACAACAAAAAAAGAATAAGCGAAATCGGTTCAGCCGTTCACGCGTGATAGCGTGACCAAGGTAAATAGGGATTCATTTTTATATATAGAGATAGAAATCTTATAGCTTTACTGGGAGCGCTCACGAGGAATGTTAGGAGCATGATAGAGCCGATTCAAGTCATCGACTTACTAAAGCAATGATATCGCATGATCGCAGAAAATTTAAATTAAGTGTGTATAAAGTAACACCAGTGGTCGCCTATATGGTCGAATAAACTTCGCGAATATTACAAACAGAATTTGGGCTTTTGGCCCCCATTTTCCAACTAATTGTAGGTTTTGCTAAGTCGTCGTGGACCGCGTAGTTCCCGCTACACCCTCATAGACTTCGTCGTAGATAATGCTAAGCTAACGTGACTTCGATATCGGGGCTTTTAATGAAGTTAAAATTTAACTACTTAGTAATTCTAAGAATTTGCGAGCATTGGGCGTATTATTGGTATCGTCAGGTCAGGGCAGGGAGCTATACCTATAGTGCTCGGCCATAAACTAAACATTAAAAGCATTACTTGGTTTTTGACACCATTTCTCCCCAATCAAAGCTTATAATGAAAAAAAAAAGATTTAAATCAATGAATACTTTTTTTTAAACTTTCGCGTTCTGAATTCATCATACTATTTACGATTTCGGCACTTATTACCTTCTGTTTGACCTGACGTTTCGACCGAGTTACATCGGGCTGTGGTCACAGTCAGCCTGTGCCGAAATCGTAAATAGTACAATGAATACTTGTGGCAAATTTCGTAGAGATCCGTTTATAACATGACCCGGAACACATATACAGAGAGACCGACGAAAGCAAATTAAATATGTCCAGTTTCGAATTGTAGACCCTTCCCTCGCTCGGTCAATTAACGCTTTTTATTTGCTCCTAGAGTTGGTACCATCAGGTACTCGTAAATTGATTATAACAGTAAGTAACGATACCATCTGCTCGTTACGCAGTGGTAAGTATATTATGCGACTGCCATCACTAAGGTCCCAGATTCGTCACCCGATAGAATTATACAGTATGTTTATCAGTCTAGATCCCATAGCACAAGCTTATAGCTTAGTTTGGGTTAGATTACGTTGTATGAGAATGTCCAAAAATGTTTATTAAACCTACTTACTAACCATTTTATCTATAAGTCCCCCCACTTTGAGTGTATGAAACGCGTTTACCCCGACCGTGTTTACAGCTAATCCATCCGAAATTGTTGATTCCACAGGTAGAAAAATTCTTTCGTTTTTCCTTAGAGATTCCGTCATACTGCAAGTTTTATCTGTTTCAACTCCCTGGAAAGATAACCATTAACTTATAGTAACTCGGTACAGGTGGAGAGGCGTAAGCGGAGCTTTGCATTTGTGTGAGTGACCACGAAAAGTAGAATAAAAACTCACACATTAGCGGGATTAAAAGTAGACTATGTTTTACTCATGGATAATGTAGCTACATAACAGTGAAAAAATCGGTTCAGTAGCTACGGACTTACGGAGCCTATTCATTCAAAAAATCAAATCTGTTACACATATTGCACAAAAACACATAATTATACTTTTCCATTGTTATAGCAGTGGAAAAGTATATGTTTTTGTGCAATATTATGTGTAGCAGATATCACCACCAACCGTCAATCGACAGTATAAATAGCAATCAAATCTCTCCTGAAACATAATAATGTAGCACTGTCTGTACCACCTAACAAGTTAAGTATGTATTTTTTTTTATCTACTACTATGTAAGTATGTATTTTTTTTTTATCTGTGTCTTAAATCAACTAAGTTACAGGTGACAGTGACATGTCCTCTCTCTGCGGAGACAAAGACGTGATTTTAGTGTACATGTGAGGACACAAACGGAGTTCGATTTTTGCTGAGCGCGTGGCAGGTGGCTTTTTAAAACGTTTCGTTTACAAATTCTCCACACAACAATCTAGACGTGACATATGGGCTGATTGGCTGACGCCTTTGTTCACGTCGTCGTCTTTTGGTTAAGTAATATATCAATAAATAATCCATTTCGACTGTACACCCGCGCGATCAAAATTATACTGGCGTCCGTCGCTGCGAAAGACGGGAGTCAGTCGCATGGAGCCGCGCCGGGCAGGCGGGCACACGGCGCGGACATCCGCGTCAGGTACCCGCGACGGGCACCCGCTTAACGCAGCGAAGGGCCTAAGGCCTTCCTTGGCCGCGTTCTACCGTATTTACCACGGTGAGTGTTCTGAAGAGCTCTTCAACCTTCTAGGCTAGTTTACTTTGGTTACTTCCATAGCTTGATGTCCTATGGAATACTACTTTGGGGAAATGCAGCAGATATAGAAACAATTTTTATATTACAAAAGAGGGCAGTCCGCGCCATTTATTGTTTAGGTAAGAGAGATTCTCTTAGGAAGCGATTTAAAGATGTTTTAACTGTAGCTTCCCAATATACTCGTATATTGGATAACATACTGTATGTCAGGAAAAATATATCTAGCTATAGTGAAGTAAGTGACGTTACACACAGAAATCTACGTAATATAAATAAACTACTCCCTCCGTGTTATCGGCTTAACAAGGTTACCTAGGCATTCTTTCAAGGGGGAAGGTAGCTTTTATAATAAATTGCCTGAATCGGTCCTTTGTATGCCCGACAATAAATTTAAAAACTTTATAAAGACCACTTTATGTCAAAAAGCATATTATAAGACAGTTGATTACCTTAACGATAAAAGTGTCTGGCTTGAGCATGGTGCAGGCGCCTCCTAAAATGCCGTAATTGTAGCATATTTTGTACTTAGGTGACTACAATTTTTTTTTTTTTGTTTCCTTATACACGCTTATTGATTTTGACACGAGACCAATGTACATTCGTCCACATTTATTCTTAAGAAAATGTGTAAATGAGTCAATTATTGAAAAAGAGTGACCGAGAGTTTTATTGCCAGGTTCTTTCTCTCGGTTCTACTTATTGCTTTGCGAATCTGGCAGTACATGTATATATAGAAGCAATGATATTGTTACGCCATCTGTTACGACATCTAAATAATTCTACGCCATCTAGTAGCGAATATCGGGACTGCGAAACGAGGCGCCATCTAGTAGCAAGTCGCGGTACTGCTAAGTAGCGGGTTTCTCGAATGTTCTGTCCAAGGTACTTCTACGTAACGCGTTTCTCGACACATCTAGAAGGTTCGGGAGAGTGACAGAGTATTCGCGATGATTCTTGGCTGAAACTTCTAGAACAATGAACGCCCTATATATGCCGAGCGCTTGAGCGGGAGATGATCAGTATTTCCAGAGCGATAATACGAGTTATACCTGCGAGTTCAAGTGCGAATAAAAGTGTTCAGTGAAGCTTATAGTGAAGTGTAAATTAGTGGTGTAATAAATAAAGTGTTTTGTGGTAGTTTGATCGGCATTTTTAATTCCGTAGAACCCCGGCTCGTAACAATTGGTGTCAGAATTGGGGATTTGAACAATGCCGGTGTTACCAAAAGAAGACACAGAGGGCGTCCGTACCAGGGGTCAGCGCCAGCAGGAGTTGGACAGCAGGCGCTTCGGAGGTAATACGCCGGAGAGGTTGGGTGGTCAACAGCAGCCAACGGTGGAAGCTGGCCCGTCCACGGTATCTCCAGCGCCAGCACCTCCAGACTTTGCTGCGCTGATGGCGATGCTCCAGGAGCAAGCCCGCCGCCAGGAGGAGCAGGCCCGCCGGTTGGAATAACAGCTGCTGCGTGACAAGGAGGAGCAGGCACGCCGCCAGGAGGAGCAGGCATGCCGCCAGGAGGAGCAGGCCCGCCGGTTGGAAGAACAGCTGCTGCGTGACAAGGAGGAGCAGGCACGCCGCCAGGAGGAGCAGGCCCGGCGGTTGGAAGATCAGCTGATGCGTGACAAGGAGGAGCAGGCACGCCGCCAGGAGGAGCAGGCACGCCGCCAGGAGGAACAGATGCTCCTCATGAAAGATCTTCGAGCGACTTTTGGCAAGGAGATTGAAAGTGATGAAGGATCAAGTTCATCATGTTGAGAACCGCATCACGGAAGCCGAAACACGGATAGAAGATGTAAAAAACCAGATTACAGAATATGTGAGGAAAGAGCTGGGAAATCTGAAAGCTGGAGATGGGAATGCGACTTCCTTACTTGCTGTGCTTTCAGCACGTGGATTTAAAGTACCTCCATTCGATGGGACAACTTCATGGTCGGCCTATAAAAAGCAGTTTGAGGCCGTTAAGAAGGCAAACGGGTGGAGCAAAGCCCAGGCCATGACTGCGCTTACATTGGGTCTGCGAGACAAGGCGTTGACTATCCTAGAAGCTCTCGGAGCGATGTATCCTACGAGCAGCTACTAGAAGCCTTGGAAGCCAGATACGGTGACGCTCACTTGGAACACGTGTATCGTGCGCAGCTGAAGGATCGTGTCCAGCGCACTGGTGAAAACTTGCAACAGTGGGCCCTGGAAGTAGAGAAGCTGGTACGGAAAGCATACCAGTCGGTACCTGCGCTCATCAATGGGAATCTGGTGCAAGCATTCATCGACGGCACCCACGACCTAGAAGTCAGGGCTGCAGTGAGACTCGGGCACCATGAGACTCTCAAAGACGCCTTGGCTCATGCTTTGGAGGTCGAAGCCGTACGGAAGGATCATCGATCTCACCGCGTCAGGGAAGTTGTAGCATCACCGGCTCGCGACCGTTTCACGAGGTATAGCCCTAGGTGCTACACATGTGGTGAGAGGGGCCACCTACGATCCAGTTGCCCAAAGCGGACTGCAGAAAGAGCAGGAAGTCGTTCCCAAGGAGATAGGGTGACTAACGTCACCGCCCAGCAACAGCAGGGAAAACGAATAATAACCAGGACTGCGTGGCGGGTGCCGGCTGATGTTAGAAGAGCCCCAAAGGTTTCGATCTCACAAACCCAGGATGGGAGATCCCATGGCAACGCAGACGCATTGTCAAGAAGACCTTGCCCTGAAGACCGTAAGCACTTTGCCAAACAGGAGATAAAGGAAGCCATACCTGTGAAGATGCTTAAAACGGATCTGAGCGACGAATGGAAAGAAATCCTACAACAAGGACTGGTGTCGCAAATGTACGAGTTGTGCTGCTGTGAAGGGACCTCATACACGGAGCAGAGGTGCACTGAAACTGTATAACGTTGGGGCACCATGGGAAAGGATAGCCCTAGATGTTGCGGGACCGTTTCCTGAAAGTAAAAGCGGAAATAAGTACTTCATGGTTGTGATGGATTATTTCACGAAGTGGCCAGAAGTCTTCGCTATACCTAATCAAGAAGCTACCACAGTCGCAGATAAATTAGTTCACGAAGTCTTCTATCGTTTCGGGGTGCCTCTAGAAATCCATAGCGATCAAGGAAGAAATTTTGAATCTCAGGTGTTCCAGGAAATGTGTCGGGTCATGGGTACTCACAAAACTAGAACGACCTCTTACCACCCGCAGTCAGATGGAATGGTGGAGCGATTTAATCAGACATTGGAGAGATATCTGGCGAAAGTTGTGGAAAGCAGGCAAAAAGATTGGGACAAGCACATCCAACCGTTTCTGTTGTCTTACCGAAGTGTGGTTCACGAAAGCACGTCAGTGACACCAGCTTATGCGAACTTTGGAAGAGAATTACGGTTGCCTGCCGACTTAATAACCGGTATACCACCTGACGCTCCACGCAATATCACCGATTATGTGAATGACTTGCGCAGCAGGATGAATGACATTTATGAGCATGTCAGACAATCAGGTCAACAAATGTCTGAAAAGATGAAGACCCGTTACGACCGAAACACAAACAATAAGGGCTTCGATGAAGGTTCGTTAGTGTGGTTACATAACCCAGCCCGCAGTAAAGGGAAGTCTCCTAAACTGCAAGCTAAATGGGATGGACTATACCCAGTTGTGACCAAGATTAACGATGTCACTTATCGAATACGGAGGAGTCCAAGAAGTGTGCCAAAGATAGTTCATGTAGATCGATTGGCGCGATATTATGGGCCTGACAATGCCCGGGACGAGCATGTCTTAGGAGGGGGCAGTGTTACGCCATCTGTTACGACATCTAAATAATGTTACGCCATCTAGTAGCGAATATCGGGACTGCGAAACGAGGCGCCATTTAGTAGCAAGTCGCGGTACTGCTAAGTAGCGGGTTTCTCGAATGTTCTGTCCAAGGTACTTCTACGTAACGCGTTTCTCGACACATCTAGAAGGTTCGGGAGAGTGACAGAGTGTTCGCGATGATTCTCGGGGGAAACTTCTAGAACAAAGAACGCCCTATATATGCCGAGCGCTTGAGCGGGAGATGATCAGTATTTCCAGAGCGATAATACGAGTTATACCTGCGAGTTCAAGTGCGAATAAAAGTGTTCAGTGAAGCTTATAGTGAAGTGTAAATTAGTGGTGTAATAAATAAAGTGTTTTGTGGTAGTTTGATCGGCATTTTTAATTCCGTAGAACCCCGGCTCGTAACAATATTTTTTATTTTAAGTACTTACTGACATTTGTAAGAGTAATTTAGTGACCTATACAAATAAATAAATCATTTCATTTCATTTCACCTGATCCCACCCTCTCCCTTCCGATCCCGAACAACGCGTGCTGGGCTGAGATGTCACTCTCATACCGTGGAAACCGTCTTCGCGAGAACCGAGCGTTTTAAACGTTCGTTTCTCTGCCGAACGATGGTGGCTTGGAACGCCCTTCCTGCGCACGTGTTTCCTCCCACATATAACCCTGGGTTCTTTAAGCGTGAAGAGGCACATTACTGGGTCGTCAAGTTGATGGCCACTTTCTATAGTATTCCTGTGTAATATGAGAGTCGCCCACAATCGCCAGATGTCGTCACCAGCTTACCATCAGGCGGGTGGCGTCATTTGTCAACATAAATATATAAATAATAATAATAATAACTTACATATACTTCAATGTCCGGCTTGAGATGTTTCACTGCGACAGCAATACCAGTCAATAGGGCGCCACCCCCGACGGACACCAGCACCGCGTCAGCGTCGGGAACTTGCTCAATTACTTCTATACCTATTGTGCCTTGACCTTCTATTACATTGGGGTGGTCGAACCTGCGATTAGTAACCCAATGAAGTAGGCATGGGTATAACAATTCCTACCCAACTAGCAAATTTGTCTTGCAAACGAGTCCTTTTAAGTGCTTCAGTATTATAAAAAGCTTATGGTCTTGACTATGAGATTAAATCTTATAAATGCATAGATTAAAACATTTTACACTCAAAGAACATTCGAACTTTCAAGCTACTTTTATAGATGTATATAGGAAGTCATTTAAAGATATTTATCAGAAGAGAGGATTTACAAGTACCTTAAATATGACTCCTTGCTCTTCAGGATTAGTGTACACTTAATTAAGCATTTAAGAAGGGAATATATTCTTAGTAAAGTCTCCACTACGTACCTCATAATACTTTTATTCTTATTAAATTCCTGCTTAAAACTGTTATAAGGGCAACAAACAGTAAGTTCAATTAGTCTCACCAAAGTCATATTTAAGAACTAAGGTATCTAAATAGAATTGGTTAAGGACAGTTTGTCTAGAAAGAGTCTCTGGAATTCTTTATTTTGCGTTGCTTGTGAACTTTTTATCTAGCTAAATTCTTGTAAATTCTTTCATAAGAGTTTTTTGAGAATATCCTCACTAGCAATAGTCTTGTGAATTCTTTCATAACCATTATAATAATCTTGACTCGGCTTGGCAGTATTCACTGTCAAAACCACATTAAAACATTAAACAATAAAAAAACAATAAATGACATTGATGACAGTGATAGCATAAAAAAGCGGAACCCTAAAATTATTAAAATGGCTACAAGAATTTGTCTAATCCAAGTGTTGTGCAAGCAACATTCTTTGAGGCGACTTAATAAGTATCTCAAAAGATCTATTAACCTTATGCTTATCTTAGAGAAGAACAGTAAGTCTTATATATGTTCGGCCATATTTTCTTTTTCCTTACAATAAAATTTTTCAACAAATCTTATAAATTATTATTCCACTAGATACATTACGAAGAGGGCCAGTGAAAATTTTAACAACTATTTTCTATAACTACTCGAAAAAATTTGCTCCGCTCCTCATTAGTTGTAATAGCAAGGACATAAATAATTAAAAGCATGCAGGACATAGATACAATTATTATTAAAATGGAGATGAAAGTTTTATTTTTATAAGTAGAAAATATTTACATTTTCAATTAAATTTATAGCACCAACACAGCACGCTTTCTGTCGACCGTTTAGTAAATAATACACTTGCAATAAATTTACCGAGAGTATCATAAGTGAAATCACACTTAAGATGGATTTAGTAAGAGCTTTCAAAGACTGACCGCCCTTACGACATCCTTAAGCAAGGATCTCCTAAGTAAGATTATTTTTTACAGTGGAATGAGTAAAATTGCTGTAAGATGAAATAATCTTAAAGAAAACCACTGTAAAATATTCATAAGAGTAAATTCCCTTATGAAGTGCGCCCAAAGCCACACTTACAGATATCTGTAAGTGTATTATAAGTATCTATAACTTTTGGTCTTGGGATATTTTTAAGACAACATTTTGCTAGTTGGGTATTAAGCAGGGTAGGAGCTGAAGATGTCGGGAGTGGATATGAGGGCCACCATTTTTACTCTTATTTTAATAGTCACTAGCGACTTCACCCGTGACAAATTATATACTAAAACCTTCCTCGAAAACCACTCTATCTATTAGTTAAAGCAGTATGAAAATCTGTGCAGTAGTTTTTGAGTTTTTTTCGCAAACAGACAGATAAACAGACGCAGCTTAGGAATTTGTTTTATAATATGTGGTGATTACTACGATAAATTATGGCAGGGAAGTCTTAAAGATTAGAATGAAGTCGGCGAGGTCGCTTTGGCGTGATTTATATGTATGCTGCATTCCAATCATCGGGGAATCATAAGGTGTTATTATGGTTAATTTACGTATTTACTATACCTAATTATAATTTGCGAGAGACATTGTAAGAATTTGACGACCTCAATGAGGTCCATGGCAAGATGAGATGAAGTGGATGATGTTGAATGTTGAAATGGTGATGAGAGAAAGTTAAAAATAGAGAATTTAAATTTCGGAAAGATATCTACTTAAACTTAGATTTAACAAAATAAATAATACACTGTGATGTATCTAACCCGTTGATGTATTGCATTTTCTTGTCCTTAGCTATGATCATAGCATGATATTTGGCCTCTATTAAATGTGGTCCATACAAAATTAACTTAGCTCCCAACTTCTCGCACCGCTTCACTTTCGAGACGGCTGCTGCTGCTGGCATGACGACAACATGGGGTATGCCCATCTGTGTGCAACAGTAGCTAAGAGCACAGCCATGGTTGCCGAGGGTTGCTGTTATAACACCGAGCTTTTTCTGGTCTTCACTAAGCAGCAAGAGGGCATTCCGCGCTCCTCGCTCTTTGGCACTGAGTATCACAAAAAAAATATCACAGATCACGTTACTTTATGGATGATCGTTTTTTGTTTTTATAAAGTGGTGAACATTTTAATAGTGAAGTCTGTCTGTACGTACGTACCTGTAAAATCGAACATAGCAAGGTTGATAGTCTGATGATTTGGTGGTCACACAGAAATCTTTGGCAATTTTTTTATTCTAATTCTTGCTGACCCCGCAAACGTTGTTTTGTTGTAGATGTGGGATACACTGATGACTGAGGGTTTTAAATTCTCAGACCTACTAAATATGCACAAAAAAACATAAGAATTGATCAAGCCGTTACGGAGGAGTTTGGCAATAGACACGAGAATTGCCGAATTATAAAATAAAACTAAGTACGTCTTTCTCTTTGGAAACTTTTTGCTAGTCCAAGCTTAACTAAAGAATTAAATAAAACCTCAATGCACAAACCTGCCCGTAAATTGAAGGAACTCCTGTTTTATGTACACTTCCATTTCTAATTGAGCAGATAGTTGTGCTCTCTAAAGACATATAAATAGAAACGTGTTAATGTAGGTACCATAGAGATAAATATAATAGAAGACATCCCCAACAAAAATCATGTTCTATTGACGAGATGTTTCGCAAAGCGAAAGTGTCGTCTCTGTGTACCTACGACGTAGTACATTAGTACCTACCTCAATGTTACTACTACTATGTTACTAAACTAATGTAACTCTATGTAAAATCATAAAATATTGGTAGAAGGTTCGAAGGTCACGACTTGTGTGCAAGGGGTTTTAAGTTTCGTCTCCAAGTAGACCCAAACATTGTCTATACAAGATGTGTTTATACTTTCGATTGTTGGCACTTGGTGGAACCTAGAGTAATACATGATGGACAAACTCACGTGTACACTATTCCACACTATTTGATTTATTTTCACCGACCGGTTTCGCTTTTCAGCATAATATTATCATGGGTGTTTTACTTCACTGTCTTATCTTGTCATATCTTCAAGCCATTTAAAAATAATGGCTGAAGATATGTTAGACAATAATGTGGAATAGTGTAGAAGTGTGTTTGTTCATCATGTCTATGCAAGACGTGAGAATATTCTATCTATTAAATTAACATCAAATATGTATATATAGGTATCCGTATTGCTTAGTTCTCCAAACTCCTTTAATTATAAGCGTCAGGCAATAGATTTGTCTCGTTGCATCTGAAGATTACCTTAAAAAGATTAATAATGTTAAAAACAATGGTTGAATGGTAAAAACCGTTACAAATACCGTGCATGGTGTTCGCATAACTATTCCGGCGATTCGTCTATGTGCTGCTAGTATTTCATCATATACAATCGTGCGTGGAAAATCAGGATCGCAGAGTTCATCATAACTGGGGTCCTAAAACGGTAACACGGTTTAGTAATAAAATAAAACTTGTCCCTATACTTAGTACCTAGACCTAGACATTAATCTGTAAAGGAATTTGTTCGACCTATTAATATTCTGTTACATTTAAGTAGGTACCTATTCCTTGAGTCTAGAGGGACACTTGCCTACAGTAGGTATCTACCTACTGTGGGATGGTACCAGGTGGTACTAAACTACTAACTTACACACATTCATGGCTCTATACAGAGGCGTTAAATACGTAGACATTTCAATAGTAACTTTGTCGTTTCTACTCATATATCGTACCACTGTCTTATTACCATTTTGAACAGTGTTTTCTATGAACAAAGTTTACGGTAAGAAGTGCTTTCTATGAACAGAGATCTCTGTTATCAGGCTTTCTATGGACCATCATAATAATATCTACGGACTGTTTTGTTTATGAATAAAGTTTATAGCAAGAAGCGCTATCCATGAACAGAGATCTATGTCGACAGTGCTTTCTATGGACCGAAATATCTTCGGACAGTGTTTTCTATCATCAAAGCTTTCGGCGAAACATGCTGTCTAGGAAAAGGGAGTTGTAGGTATCTACTTTGCTTTCTGTTTGTAGTAGAGTCGATCAAGCGAGTTTCTATATTACGTTCTACACTCTTTAATGAGAGTAATCTTATAGTAATTATATTAATTATACAAGGTAAATAAATACGTACATCTCTCTTACTCATTTTGTAAGAGTTTATATGTTTCCGGTTAAATGACCCAACTGTGAATACTTTTGGTTTTTATGCATTTGCATATATTTAAGAAGAATTTCTCATATTATTTTTTATTTGGGGGGACTTTAAGATAAAAAAGACTAATTTTAAGTTTTAACTTCAGTGACACTATAATCTTGACGTTTTTTTAATTCATCTTTATTTTTTATTGCATTTTGTCTATAACGTTGTTACATCATAGTGTATTTTCCAGAAAAAGAGGATTTTAGGTAGGTATCTAAGTAATACCTAAGCATAGAGCAACACGGTTGTCGTATACGCTATCTGCTATATAATATCTGTCCATTGAGTAAGAGAAGCACTTAGGGCGAGAATAAAATAAGTAACAATTTACTTGCGCAAACTCGGTACAAAATGAGTTTGCGTAAATCTATTTTGCGCAAACTTTAAATCAAGCGTGTTAATCATGATAATATTGCATTGTCATGCGACTTACATACGCGGGCAAGGTTTCAGTTCAATCGGAAACCGTGTGTTAAATCTAACTTGCAATATTTGATTACACATGGACATCGGGACACGTGAAAGTAAATAAAAGCTTGTAAAAAGGTTCACTGCTCTTTCCAATGTAGAATTTTACCTTGCGAAACGAAATACGGCCCCTACTCCGATTCATGCAGTTGCTTTGTTAAGACAAGCTAAAACCTACTAAAACTACAATTTTTTTTTAATTTTTTTTATATTTAGGGCGACAAATTGACGCCACTCGCCTGATGGTAAGCTGAGGCGACGTCTGGCAATTGAGGGCGACTCTCACAGTACACAGGAATACTATAGAGAGTGGCCCTCAACTTGACGACCCTGTAATGTGCCTCTTCACGCTTCGCTTAAAGAGCCCAGGGTTATATGTTGGAGGAAACACGTGCGCAGGCAGGGCGTTCCAAGCCACCATCGTTCGGCAGAGAAACGATCGTTTAAAACGCTCGGTTCTCGCGAAGACGGTTTCCACGGTATGAGGGTGACATCTCTGCCCGGCACGCGTTGTTCGGGATCGGAAGGGAGAGGGGAATTTAAAACGTTAGTTAAAAATAAGTAGAATTCCTGCTATATATAGCTGGTTTAGCATTCTTCTTGAATCCCGGCCTGATGATATTTCATTTATGTTATTCTATGCATGTCTGGCCACGCGTAGAAAAACATGACAACACGAGGAAAAAAATATCACCCTTACAAGTAAAGAAAAAAGAAAAGTACACTAAAAAGAAATGTTTTTCAAAGTTTCATTTATGCAAAGTTTCATCTTTACACTAAAACTTTTGAAAGCCGAAGACGTACCCACCGGGCGCCACACCGTCCGGGCGCCACTGGAAATACCTCCTAGTGCATAAGTACCAGAGACGCCCGGCAATGGACGTAGGAGACCGCGCGTGCGTAGACATGACGAAACTATAGGGTTTAAGTTCGAAACCCTAAAAACATTAAAAAGTGTATCTTTTTACAAATAAAAGATCTAAGAATTGTGATTTGTTTATTAGTAAAAATATTGTAAACATTTTTTGGCAAAACAAGCTCTTGTTGTTTAAGTCGTAACTTGTAGTTGCGTTGTTATAATAACTTAATTATCAAAATAATCACATCTATGTTTGTTATTTTTATACTTAATGGTAAGTCAGATGTTCAAACTTTTCAAAATAATTGAATCATTCTCACAAAAAATATAAGACATTAAAACGTCGACAAATGTTTCACCTCTAAATGAGGCATTCTCAAGACTGTCTCAGAGAGAAAATCTGGTTGTTCTCTTTTTTGCAAGAATGATGCAATTATTTTGAAAAGTTTGAACATCTTACTTACCTTACAATTACTTTGTCATAGATTTTCGCCAGGTAACGCCTGATTCTATCCAATATTTTTATACTTATTTGCTTATTTTTACAATAATATTGATGGGTTCCAAAAAAACAATGGGGTAAGATGTTGAATTTTTTATATAATTGCACGAATTTCGCTAAATAGAAGACATTATAAACGTCGACATATGTTTCACCTACTCACGAGGCATTCTCTAGACTGTCTCAAAGAGAACAGCAGGCTGTTCCTACCCCATTGTTTTATCATGGACTTTCGCTAGGTAACGCCTCGCCTATGATTCCATTCAATATTGCAAAAAACTTGAATAACATTATTTTTTCTTATAAACACGATTTATTATAAAAACTAACGGGATAACTTCATATTACTCTATCTATTCTCTGAACGATATCAGAGACGGCAGAGTCACAGAATAGGGAATAGTACTACGTGGCAGAGTGCCCTTGTCCTCTATTAATCCAACAACGTTTGACTTAACCCTATAATAATATTGACAACGGGTAAAGTAAGTAGTTTAACAGTTCCATCAAATTATGGGTTCAACCTCACAATTAGAGAATAAAGTTCATTATAATTAGACATATGTATAAACTGTGGGTGTGTAGTGTAATACACCTCTGCCTACCCCGGCGTGATATGTGTGTGTGTGTGTGTGATAATTAGACATTTAAGGTGCTAAATGGTTCATCAGATAGATTGGACTGAGCTTCAACGTTACCAGAAACGTTCATAAATAAGTTCGGCCCATATTGACCACCCATAATTTTTGACGGAATGTGGGCGTTTCAAACTGCTCTGTATATCATTTCAAGGTGTCAGACGTAACTCTGAATTCCTAAATAAAACTTTTTAAAGGTCTCCGAGAAGATCTACCGTCAAATGTATGCGAAAAACAATCAATATATTCTGAAATACTGAATGGAGTCAGGCGTTACCTGGCGAAAGTCCATGATAAAACAATGGTAAAAATGGTGTTAAATTTTTATATTATAGCATAATTTCGCACAAAAAAGGACATTACAAACGTCGACATAATTATGTTTCACCTCTCCACGAGGCATTATTGATTAAAGAGAACAGCATGTTATCTTTAATCAATAATTAATCAATATATTTATTCAATCTAGGTACGTGATTGAGTCGAGTGACTTGATCGTCTCGAAAACCCATACAAGTTTTCAGCTAAATATTCTTCCTACTTGACCTAAGGTTGACCCTTTATTTGACTTTAACTAATAACTTAACGCATAGAGTATTAATGAGATACATCATCAAGAGATTCTATGCTGTTCCTGCGAGTGACTGCGTCGTACTCACCGGCGAAGTCCCACTCGCGGTACGCGCGGGCTATCAAACTGCGCAACTCTTCCAGATGTTCGGGACCCCGTGTCTCACATACCACTTTGACCTGTACCAGAAAAGTTATACTGTTGATTTTAATAACGAAAGTGTAATTAGTGAGAAAGATTCGAATCTGCTATGTGATATCTGAAAAAGAACTTGTGGATGACCACGAGCAATGTAGCTAACTGAGTAGGTAAAATGGAAAGCTCTCGTTTGTTCCTATAAATATAATATTTGACAGATTGGTGCTAAGGGGCCCATTCAATTTCACCAGAGATCAAGTCATCAAGGCGCATCTGCTGATAAACATACAAAGCTTTGGCCTGAAAACGGAAATTTGCTCTGATCGTAACGAACCTCTGTCTGTCAGGGAACTCAGGGACAAAGAAGTGATTTTATCTATTGTGAAAGATTGTGAGAGAATAAGAATCTAGTTGTCAGTTAGGTATTCGCAAAAGTAATTGTTTGGATTAGAATGTTTGCGCAACAGTATACTCAGATTGATACCCTGGGACAAAATGACAATGATAGTGAGGTTGTTTATCTCGCTATTTTCATGGGGCATGGGACAAAACTCCATTTAGAAACCTGTCCTGAAACCTGAAAAAAAACATGTATGTGACAAACTGTCAATTTAATGGAACTAGTGACAATCATCCAAAACTTCTTGCAAGTAAGGTTTTAATTTCGTCAACATCAGCCTATCGCTGTCACCTGCTGAACATTGGCCAGTGACAGTCTTAATTACTGGCTGATAGTTAAACTAGGTATGCAATACATTCTGCTGTTGCAATAATTGAGCTGAGTTTGTCGATCCGGGTCGAACTCCTAAACGACTGAACCGATCTTTATGAATTCAGATATATGCACTCACGGTGATGGTCACCATGACCGTGCCAAATTTCAAAAATATCGGTCCAGTCGTTTAGGAGGAGTTCGATCACGAACGAAATACATGAGTCGTCTAAGAAAAAGCTTCGTAAACTCCGCTCAAAAATGATAGATCTTACCCGAACGCTAAAGATATCACCGTGAACCCACGCCCTTTCCTGTATGATGTCCTTGATCGATACTCCCGTTGAGGAGATCAGTTTGCACAGCTCCGCGATACCTCCGGGCCGGTCGCTCACGGTCACCTTAAACTTGACCAGACGCTGTTCCGCCGCTAATCCCCTTTCTAGACATCGACCCAGTATAGTTGTGTCGATGTTACCCCCCGTGAGAATGCACACTATCCTGAAAGAGGCCAAAATACTTAGACTACAACGGTGACGTACTTGGTCGAAAGTACGACCTGTGTGAGGTTACTACTTTAGAGGTTACTGGTTCGATCCCCAAGTGGATTTACAAATATTTGTTTCGAAGTAGTGGTGCTACATGGTGCGATTGATTTTAGCGTTTCTATTTGAATTAAGTACTATCTGATGCCCGCGGCTTGGACCGCGCGGATTAAAACTATGGTTTCGAGCAAATATGGGGACATTTTTATAACATAACTAGCTATCCCTACGAACTTCGTACCGTCTAAAATGTAACTTTTAAACTTTTCCTGAGTGTGTACAAATATTTAAAGACCATAATTAGCCAAATCGGTCCAGTCGTTCCCGATTTTTTTGATTATTAAGATAACAGACAACTAACTTCTTTCCTTCTAGTTCCGGCACCAACCCAGCCATGATGGCAGCCACGCACACGGCTCCTCCACCTTCCACTACATACTTCTCCTGCTCAATTAGCCGCAAGATGGCGCGGGCTATCCAATCTTCATTTACAGTTATCTAAGAAAACATATACATTATGAGTACTTTTAAAATAACTGCCGTGAGGAGAAACCGGTCAGTGAAAATAAAATTATAACAGTGGAAAAGTATATGTGTTTTTGTGCAGTATGTGTAGCAGATTCCACCAAGTGCCGTCAATCGACAGTATAAATAGTGCTTTCCTATCACCTGTAACTCTTTAAATTGCACTTTTACCTACTTATCTACGATATTTACCTATGTTATTTGTTGGCAAAACTTAATATTTTTTTTGAAGATATTACTAAAAAAACACCTTTATCATCAAAATGTCAATAAATTGTAAAGACGATATAATCTAGAGCTGTTCTATATTTTAAATCGTCCAATGCGGTCCGTAATTTTCGGCTATACGAAGTTAGCTGATGTCCTGTGCTGTGCTCAAATATATTCACACCTATATATAATATCTTTACACCTACACACATAGTGATTAAAACTCTTTCTCATGGAACTTGTCGAGAAGATGATCCGGTAGCCTAATCACGAACGACTTGAAGTTCATATTGTGACGCAGCTCTAACCTCTCGACTCAACGTGTCCGTCTCGGTCTCGTTGTTATACTCTGCACTGTACGGGATTTGTCCTATAACATGTTAATAAAATATCTTATGTCTTACCATTTTGTCGACCATACTTTTAACGGTGACAAACGCATTGTACCCTACAGTGGGTACAGCGAGACCGTCAGCTAACGTAGACCGTATAGCCACTGACACTGGACTATTGTTGTTCATAGCGTTCTTCATGCTTGGACACTTCTCTGTTTCTACACCCTGTATATAGGAATCAAATTTGATGAAATATGACCCCAAATGAGACTTAAGTCAGCCTCTTCTCGAAGTGGTACAACCACAGAACAGTAGAAGAGGTTAAAGGGCCAAGACAGGCGCGCCGCTCATATTGTGAACGCTCATTTATATGTCAACCATATTTCTTTTCACGGGTAAGTAATTATATCTGTAATTATTACAATTGTATTATGTAGTTTGTATAATTAAGTACCTATAACCTATAACTTCTTCTACTGTTCTGTTGGTACAAATACAACGGTTTTGGCAGATTTTAAAGTATCTGGTTAGCGCTGGAGCTACTGGAGGACCAACAATTTCGGGACATAAGGCATGATTATTTGGAATATTGCTCACTAATGGACTAATAGATGGACGCTTTCTCATTCTCGATTCCAATAAAATCTATCCAACAGCCACCAATATGGTACCACAGTACCAAATGTCAATTAAATCCGTACCTACAGTGTTTAGCAAGAGATGGCGCAACAAATAAACAAAATAATTTCAATACATTGTTTCATTACTAAGGTATAAATAATTACGGTCAACCAGATAAGACGGAATATTTTGGGAACGGTTTGGTACATCAAATGTAAACACGAGTACGCTGACATAATATTGATAAAAACAAATGTTTATTGTCCATTTTAATCATTGATCACGCGTTTTAATTACTATATATTTGGTTCTCAACACGTGCTCATAGGTCTCTGGCGATATGGGGCTAATGAGATAACCACCGAAGCGTGAACTGCGTAGAGATTAAGTAATTTGGCAATGTTTTTGTATGAGGGTGGATTGACCAGGATGGAGCCTGATAGATAGGTATCACAATCTGAAAGGTTCACTGATCTCCAAACTCAATTTAAACAGTAAAAGGCGCTGTTTCTAAGTTGATTTAATACATTTTCTGTTAGACTTCGCAATGAGAATTACAATATGCCTATGTACATAATTATAACTAAAAATATTTACTCTACAAAATATCGTTTTAAAAATCCTCCGCGTCATTGCCGAGGGACGCGATTGCTGGGATGGTTCCCAGAATGCTGGCTGTGTTGGATGGCGATACTTATTCTTTTTGCTAGAAAATAGCTAGCCTTCTGGTCCTGAGAAGCATCGATTAAGCGTTTAGAAATGTCTCTATACTAACTCTTCTACTTAGGTACAGTGAAGGTTCAAAAGTGCATCCCGATTATAACAATACAGTAACTTAACTGTATACTGATACTCTGTTCTAACACAGATCCGTACCAGATCTGACAGAGAATAACAGAGAGATCTGCTAGCGGGCAAAACGCATGTTTAGAATATTTCAATCTCAAAATCATTCAAAATCACACCGCCCGCGCCGCCTTAACAGGCGTTCCTCTCGCTCACATGATTATGACCTATAGGTCATAAGTTAGAAATAAAACAAATTGGCGTCTTGACAACTTACTAGACTAGATCTAGTTGCGCGGCTATTGTCATCCCCAAAAATGCCAACCTGCTCAGTTTTTTGTTGCAAAAAAAGGTCAGGCACATCTAGTTTACAAAAAGATGGTATTACCTTCCATAGGTAAGTATTTTTAATCAAATAATAATACAAATTTCTTTGTTTATAATAATCAAAGTTTCATTATTTCGGATTTTTCTATCAACACGAAGTCGGTCGTTTCATACAATTCGCAAATCAGTGAAACATGTCAAACGACTGACATGGGTGTTGCCATGGCAACAAATACACAGTTATAGTGTCTGTATCGGAGTGATGTACCAAGTTAGGTATCGATAAAATACCTTGAAAATGCAAAGAGGTGCAATATAAATGACTAGTTTGAATATTATTTAAATTACGTAGGTCTGTATATTATGATCTTGATTTTAATAAAGGTTTTGATAAGTTTAATAGGTATAATATTGAGTCTTATTGTATATTTTTTTTATTATACTTTAGAATTACATTACCTAATAAATACTTCGACGATATTTTTGTTCATTTATTAGTTTCCGAAAGATCCGAGAGTAAGGGAATTATGGATATTGTTTTGTAACAACAGACGTACCTGGATGCCTCCTAGAGCTGGTGTCATTTGCTCGGAACACTTCAAGATCTTTGATTTTCGAGTATTGGCGAACAAGAGAAGGCTATTGCTTGAGGGCACTATACCAACTCTAATACCACATTGTACTTGTGTTGTAAGTTTTAACTGACTTCAAAAAATAATGAGGTTCTCAATTCAACTGCATTTTAGTACGACCGGTAACATAATTGTTATAAAGTATATTAGTATGTTTAGTTCTTAAAATACGCGTATATTCCTCCGCTTATAAAAATCACAATGTAAAATCTATTTTTTCAGAGCCATCAATTATCCTCCGCTCTATCAGATGACCAACCATCACCTTGCGATGTCATTAGTACTTCTGATCCGTCTATGAAACCGTGTGCATCATCTACTCCTCTACATGTGAATTTCCTTTTAATATTTTATCGTAGACTAGTTGTTGCCCGCGCCAACATCCGAGTGGAATAGTTTTTCAGATCCAGATTTCCATGGAAACACGTTAACGGGATACCTATTCCCTACATATATCATCTTATCTTAAGATATGCACGGCTACTAGCTGTTGGAGAATGGGAGTCAGGGTTATGGATCCAGGCGCTCCCATCGCCCAACATCGGTACAATGTTGGACGACACAACCTTCCGCATTGCCACTTGCCTTCGGCTGGGTACACCTTGTGTATCCCCGCATTATTGCACCTGTGGAGTAGCCGTCGATAATCTGGGACACCATGGTCTTTCTTGTAGCAGAAGCGCAGGTCGTATACCTCGGCACGCTATTCTAAACGACATAATTCGTAGGACTCCTTCCACCGCAGGTCTTCCGGCCGTACGTTTTTTTTTTATTTTATATATTTGGTTCGCCAAATTGACGCCGTCCGCGTGGTGGTAATTCGTGACGACGTCTAGCAATTGTGGGCCACTCTCACAGCACGCAATACTATAGAGTGGCCCTCAACTTGACGACCTACTGATGTGCCTCTTCACGCTCCGCTTAAAGAACCCAGGATTATATGTGGGAGGAAACACGTGCAAAGGCAGGGCGTTCCAGGCCACTATCGTTCGGCAGAGAAACGAACGTTTAAAACGTTCGGTTCTCGCGAACATGCTATCCACTGTGTGGGAGTGGCATCTCTGCCCGGCACGAGTTGTTCGGGATCGGAAGGAAGAGGGTGAGATCAGATTGAAGAGCTCTTCAGAACACTCGCCGTTGTAAATACGGTAGAATGCGGCCAAGGAAGCTATTGTTCGGCGCAGAGCTAGCGGCTCAAGGCTTCCCGTTACCTCCGGACAATCTATAATACGGATAGCCCGTCGCTGCATAGCGTCGAAAGCGTCCAGCAGATACTTCGCGGAGCCGTCCCAGAGGTGAGAGCAGTATTCGACGCGGGGTCTAATCTGCGTCTTGTACAGCAGACACCTCTGGTCCGGTGTAAAGAATCTCTTTACCTTATTCAGTATTCCCAGTTTTTATTTTTATTTATTATTATTTATTTATTTTTTTATTTTTAGGTTCAGTTAAATAAAATTTCTGAAAACTGTAGTCTGAATCCTCCAATAACACTTACATCAAAAAAAAGATCATCTCATGCAATCACAACTAGATGCACAGAAAAAAAAATCAGAAGGCTCCAAGCTAAAAATCATTACTTGAAGAAAAAAGTGGCTGGTTTAGAAGAAAAATCTTTGATAGACAAAGAAGAACGGATGGTCCTTGAAAAAATAGGTGTTGATGGTTCCGAACTTATAATGCGTCAACTAAAAAAATGTAAAAGTGGAAAGCTCTCACGTACTAAGTATACACCAGAACTTAGGTGCTTTGCTCTGACACTAAATTTTTACTCCCCAAAAGCGTATAGATATGTGCGTCAAACATTTGGGACCAGTTTACCTGCTCCACACACTTTAACAAAATGGTACAGTCAAATTGATGGCCGACCCGGCTTTACCAAAGAAGCATTAGCAGCTTTAAAATATAAAGCCGATGCCAATTTAGACGGTACCATTTACTGTACCCTGGTATTTGACGAGATGAAAATAAAAACACAATCACATGATGGGTCAAATAGTGATAGACGATTCGGGTACGTTGATTATGGTTTTGATTTAGTTACTGATAATACAGACGAAGCAACGGATGTCCTCGTATTTCTATTAGTAGGTATAAATACTCAATGGAAAGTCCCGATTGGATATTTTTTAGTTAAAGGGACAAGTGCCAAGTTAAAAGCCCAGCTTGTAACCAAAGCTTTTGAGTTAGTACATGAAACTGGAGTGCAAATAAAAGCACTAACATGTGATGATACAAAAGCCAATTTAGCGATGGCTGCGGAATTGGGTTGCTGCTTAGTCGCAAATAAATTGCAAACTAATATATTAGATCCTGCTACAGGACAACGAATATATTTTTTTTAGATCCAAGCCATATGTTGAAATTAATTCGCAACACTTTTTGTGACTACAAATGTTTTCTCGATGACAATGTAAATAAAATTCAATGGTCCTATGTGGAGGCATTACACAAAATTCAAGAAGACGAATTATTTTACATGGCCATTAAGTTGAGAGCCAATCACATTTATTTTAAAACCAAAATAATGAATGTTCGTCTTGCTACGCAATTATTCAACGCAAGTGTTGCTGACGCACTTATGTTCTGTGAAAACCAATTAGATTTGGTGGAATTTAATGGATCGACTGCAACTTCCAAATTTATTTTACTCATGAATGATGTTTTTGACTTATTAGATTCTCGATCATGTCAAAATGGTTTTAGGAAAGCATTAAATTCCGAAAACTTTGAAAATGTTACAAAATTAAATGAAGCTCAAAATCAGCCTTATCAGCCTATGTAAGAAAACGTAATGGAGAATCCAGTAAAATGAAACTACTAGATTCTCCACGATACACCGGGTTTTTTGAGGATTTTGAAATGCATTCAGAGTACCAAATCTATTTGCCAAGATTTAATTCTAGGTTCACAAAACGCCCTGAAATATATGCCTCTACATAGGATCAGCCAAGATCATATAGAACTGTTTTTTTCAGTTGTAAGGAGTCACGGTGGTTATTCCGATAACCCTATCAGCTCCCAGTTTGAAACTATTTATAAAAAAAATCTTGTTAATACACAGTTAACTCAAACTGGAAGTGGGTCGAATTGTAAAATTCATTGGAAAAAAATTCTATACTAAATTGGACATCTGCTTTAGACAAAATTAATGCTTCGACCATACGACACGAAGCCATAGCTGCTGACGAGATCAGCTTTAACAACTTCCCTGAAGATTTGATTAGTGAAATTGAAGCATTGACTTTTATCCCCCTTTGCCGAGAAGGTCGTGGAATATATTGCTGGGTTTGTTATTTACTCAACATCAAAAAAAATTAAGTGCAGTGTTTGCATTAAAGGTTTGCTGGGTCCGGTTGATAAAAACTCCTTAATACTTCAGAAAACTAGGGGAAAGTTATTTTATGCTTCGAAAGAGGTGATACTTTTATGCCGGTTGTGTGAAAGAGAAATACGCCAGCATTTAAGTGATGATAAAAAACCTAAAAGATCTTGCACTTCACGCCAAATCGTGCCAACTGTCTTAAAAAAGTTTATTGGAGACTTGTTTCCCTCAATAAGTTACCATTCACACGACAATGGATTCACTAATCATAATTTAGAATTAGCCAGATTAGTGATGGAAAAATATACTAATACAAGGGTTTCTATCTTGATGAAAAAAACAGACCCACAAAAAAATATTCGACATATTTATACAAAATTAATCCATTTTAAAAACCAGTGATAGATCGTCAATTTTCAAGTAGGCATAATTTTACTTAATATAAAGTTATGGAAAATAAACAGAATGCATTTTGTGTATTTTGTGTCTTGTCCAAGGCTTTTGATTGCATCCTACATCAGACATTGGTCAGAAATTAATATTACTACGGAGCTCAAGAGAAACTAGATCAAGAGCCCTCTTGTGTCATAATGTCTCTGAGTCGGGTCCATATTGGCTCACATAAAATTTTTAATCCTATTCTTTTTCTTACTACCGATTTGTGTTCATAATCATCACTCTTCATAATTTGCCATAGCGGCTGTCACGTAAGATTGTATCGCAAGGCAACGGGTTTCAAATTTTTATTCAAAATTACAATATAGCTGCTACCTACTTTTTATTAAATTCGTTCGTCCATTTTGGACATAACCCATTATAAATGTGCCCGGTGACGGCAATAGGCTAGCCCCCTATTGCGTGGGACAAAAAATACTGGCAAATTGTGGGTGTGTAATGGACCTCTGCCTACCCCGTTCGGGGATATAGGCGTGATATGTGTATATGCGTGTGTGATACCTTAAAACATTAGAAATGATTGATAGCTACTGTTACACAGCTAAGGAGCTATTAACCACATAACCAGAGCCCTGGAGTACTTCTTTACTTCCTAATTAAAATGATTATTTGATTGTTCAAGCTAAACTACATTATAAAACCGGTTTGACCGAAACTTCGTCCTACTTAGAGCGTGTCAGATTTATCCAGAAAGGCGACATAGAGTTCAAAGAGTTCACATTATGAGTGACTTTTTATCAGCTTAGTGGGAAACGGGAGTAGAGTCAAACATACATACATATAACGCCTGTTTCCCGGAAGGGATAGGCAAACTCATTATTATAGGGTACACAATAAACATCCACATAGGAGGCAGAACTCATTTTTGTATAAAAAATACAACTGGGTACACCTTGTGTATCTCCGCATCATTGCATCTGTGGAGTAGCCGTTGATAATCTGGGCCTTTCTTGTAGCAGAAGCGCAGGTATACTTAGGCACACTTTCTAAACGACATAATTCGTAGCGCTCTTTCCACCGCAGGTCTTCCGGCCGTACGTGAGCCAAATGGGTTAGCACGAAGCGATGGAAAGAGACCGGACGGTATGTTTTTGCTACCATGGAAGATGGGAAGGACTTTGGTGTGGGACGCTACATGCGCTACGTAGCATGTAGCGCATGTAACGTCCCACCTTAGCACCTTCACACCTTCCAAGCACATCCGGATGTGCCGGCGCTGCTGTTGCATCGGCTGAAGGCCTCAAACGGCGTTAATATGCTAACCTAGCAGGTGATTACAAATTTGAGCCGTTTGGGGTTGAGACACGGGGGTAATGGGGTCCGAGCGCTCGCCGCCTTTATAGAGACATTGCTAAACGCTTAATCGATGCTTCTCAGGACCAGAAGGCTGGCTATTTTCTGGTCCAAAGAATTAGTATCGCCACCCAACGTGGCAACACAGCCAGCATTCTGGGAACCTTTCCAGTCGGCAATGACGCGTAGGATTTTTTAAACGACATTTTGTAGTGTAAATATTTTTTGTACATACTCGTATTTATCATCATTCACCGAGCCTTTTCCTAACTCAGTTGGGGTCGGCTTTCCAGTCTAACTGCGATTCGGCTGAACTTCAACATACTCGTATTTATGTATATTGTAATTCTTATTGTAATTATAATTATGTTTATAATAATATATATACACTATTGATGTAAAAAAACTTACATAAATGAGTACATGTGGTTTAAGATGTTTTATCGCAGTGGCAACACCAGCGATCAGACCACCTCCTCCAACAGGTACGAGCACTGCATCTACATCGGGAACTTGCTCAATAATCTCCAGCCCAACAGTTCCCTGTCCCGCCATTATGTGTGGATGATCATAGCTATGTCGCATGAAAGAACAAAAACTTATTTGATAAAAAGCATAGCTAATTTTTATGCTGGCAATACCTATCTACTCTCCAGGTTGTCGGGTCACCGATGGTTTGGCTATCTCATTGAAATGACTAACCTCAAGGTATTCATTTGATTTGATAATACTGTAGATTTGGACGTGAATACGTTTAATATAGAGTCCGGTAGATACGTACGTTCCTAACCGACTGCAAGACAGATAAATCCATTAACCCAAGTGTATTTAGATAAGTACCTACTCTATAATAATTCCAGATTCTGCAGTGAATATATTGGAAGTCAGTTGGTACGTTTGAAAGCACCAGACTTCTATTATTGGTATACGCAGGGTTTTTTTGTGACTTCTTTTTGTGGATATGTGTGTATGAATTGATGTTGAATTGAAATTGAAGAAATGATATGTATAGAAACAATTAGTGGACGCCCGCGGCTTCGCCCGCTTGACAAATATTTTACTGAAACCTTCCTCGAGAACCACTCTATCCATTGGTGAAAATTGCATCAAAATCCGTTGCGTATTTTTAAAGATCTAAGCATAAGTAAATACAATGGCAGTGATGGTGATGACTCAATGGCCCTCGCTTGCGTTCCCATCGAGGGGTCCTGGGCTACGTGATATGTAGCCTCTGCGAAGATCGTGCGGTACCCTCTTATTACCCTAACGACGAATATCTTTATCGTAGTTAAATCTTTGGTACCTTTTCTCTACAATATATTGCACTCAGTTCAATTGTTTTAATTTTTTTTTAGGAATTCGCGCACAATCCCATTCAGACGATATTGAAAAAATCGTCATAAACCTCCAAGATGATAGCAGCAGTAGTGATACTAGTAAGGAATCGTGAAATACCCTATTCATATTATTTCTTCAACGATAAATTAAAAAGAATTATATTTTTTTGTGACGGTTACAAATTTTTTTTTTCAGAATCTTTTTCTACTCCATCCTTTTTTGCGTCCCCCCACAAAAAAGGCCCTGGGTATAGAAGAAAAGGTGTTAATTCAAAGATATTTCACTCACCCATTAATATAAGTCAGTCCGTATTCCTTAGCAAGGGCCATAGCATGGTGCTTTGCTTCCTTCATGTCTGAACCATGTATTATCACATTGGCGCCAAAAGAACGGCATTTCTCAATCTTCATGATCGGCGCAACGTTCGGCATCACAACGGTTGTCGGGATTTTCAAGTGGTTGGCGTGGTAACTGAGGGCTTGTGAGTGGTTGCCTAGAGATGCGGAGATGACTCCTCGAGCTTTAGTTTCTTTTGAAAGCAACAGCAATGCGTTTCGTGCCCCACGTTCCTTAAAACTAAAAACGAAACAACACTACAATTAGCGATAATATTAGCGTTTCATACGTTCGTTCATCTGTCGAACGAAGTACCTATTTAATTTAGCCTGGAACGTGGCGGCGTGCTACAACGCCTGGGTTCTTTAAGTGAAGCGTGAAGATGGATGGATATGGAAGAGGCACATCGCTGGGCCACTTTCGATAGTATGTAGGTACTGTGCGCTGTGAAAGTTACCCCCAATTGCTAGACGTCGCCTTAGCTTTCCATCAGATGGGAGGAGTCACTAATGGCGACTCCGAAATTTAAAAAAAGTTACACCACACTAATGCCTTGTTCGATGGCAAGTAAGTAGTTCCAAACACTAGCTCCTTAAACCTAGGTAAGTTCCTACGTAAGTATATAAATTATTTATAATGGTCTCTACCTGCCAGTATGCTGTAGGAAATCATTCTTCAGGTAAATTGTCATTCCGAAAGTATTTGACATATGAGATTTCTGCAAAAGAAAGTATCAAAGTTAAATACTAGTCTAGCTGGACCTGCGGCTGTAAGTAGATTTCTTATTTATCCGAATAACATTTCCGCAATATGTAGGTAGGAACCTATGTAGGTATACATGTAATACTCTCGAAACCTAAAACAAGTCTCTCGATTCTTTCGATCCCATCTCGGAGTCCTTTCGAAACGGTCCTTACAAACAGCTCAAATATAATGATTCCAATGATGCAGAACTAGGCGAATTGTAATAACGACACAAGTAGCATAAAAATAAAAATAAACATAAAAAGTCTACAAAAATAAAATAAAACTTACCACGCAAGGTGTTTTTACAATGTCACTTTGGATTCGGAAAGCAGCAGCCGAAACATCTTCGAAAGATATTTTTTGTGGGTTCTCTTTATCGCACATAGGGTCGAACTCTACCGTCTGGAACACCATGTTGTTCGATTATACGGAGTTATGTCAGTGCATAATAGTAGCTTTCATGCTTCGGTTCAAATCGGCCACTGGCTGAGGAATGACTGCTTCTTGATAATTATCCCGTTATCAATAAATGAGCTATTTATTAGAATGAGCGAGAGGTTAAAGTTGAACGTAGGTGATTAAGTAATATAATAAAACAATGGTAAGTAAAATGTTTTAAGAAAAAACTTTTTAAAATTATATAATAGCATTAATTAGCATTGTTAAGACTGTCTCAGAGAGACAGTCTTAATAATGCCTCGTTTAGAGGCGAAACAATTGTCGACGTTTTGTTGTCTTTTTAATTCTGCGTAAAAATTAATGCTATTATATAATTTTAAAAAGTTTTTTCTTAAAACATTTTACTTACCATTGTTTTGTCATGGATTTTCGCCAAGTAACGCCTGTTTCTATCCAATATTTAAGTAATATAATATTTTCTCTATACCTATTATGTACAATTATTAGAAACTGAATTAAACTGAACTAGGTATACTCACTGTTATTTCTAGTTTATAGCGCTCCATATTGTTGGCGGTTTATTTTTTAAATACAAATCAGTGGAGTGATTGCGAAGAAGTTCAATTGACTAATGCATAAATGAATTGATAACGTTTCGTCTCACATACCTAAAGTTTGTGTCTGATAAAAAGTCAGGGCTCGTTTAAGGAGACGCGGGGCGTCGAGCTTCACGTGCGGCGTGGCTTGGCGCGGCACGTCGAGCGATTTAACCGTTTATAGTGAGGCGGCGCGTGAAGCGGCCCGCGTCGCGTCACGCGCAAACTCAAACATATAGAAATGCAGGAGCTCGTTTAAGGAAACGCGGGGCGTCGAGCGACGCGAGCGGCGTGGCTTCGCACGGCGCTGCGCCCGCCGCGTGGGACGCATCTTTGTATGCGGCGTCGTTCAGTGCGACACCCGTTGCGACTCTCGCAGCTTATTGCCGTCCTTGCAGTCTTGTTCGACTAGTTACAAAGAGCAAACGTGTGTATTGTTTGTAATCATGGACGACATGATATATTGCTTGAAGATAATTATAACCTAAAAAGTATTTTATTTACCGCTAGAGCGGAACATAAAATATATTCATAAAATTTTGAAAAGAAACATCTAGCGAGAAATGCAGATATTAACTTCTCCGCTGTTTATCCAGCAGGATTAGTAGATAGCGCTGTAATGTTTTTTTCCTGAGCGCAATGCTAAGTTTCCGTACCTGAAACTGGCGCCGACGATGCCGACATTCCCACTGCATACCCGGCACCTCCCAGCCTTCCTTGCCACGTCCTTTGCGGCGTCACCCGCCGCTTCATCCACCGCGTTCTCCCATTGCGAAACTCACTGGTTTACCCGCCGCGTGCTCCGCGGCGTCGCCTGTCGCTACATTTGCCGCGTCCGACGCGGCGACACTCGTCGCTTGGGCAGCTACAACTCAAACAAACGCTTGCAAAGACGCTTCTCCTTGAACGCTCCAAACATTGCCGCATGTTTGTGTTTCTGGCGGCCTGCCTGGCGGACCGCACCGCACGACGCACCGCATCTCCTTAAACGAGCCCTTAACGTCATTCATTACTCGTATAATATTTTTCTTTCTTTTTTAAATTGGGTTCGCCAAATTGACGCCGCCCGCCTGGTGGTAAGTCGTGACGACGTCTAGCGATTGTGGGCCACTCGCACAGCACATAATACTATAGAGAGTGGCCCTCAACTTGACGACCTACTGATGTGCCTCTTCACGCTCCGCTTAAAGAACCCAGGATTATATGTGGGAGGAAACACGTGCAAAGGCAGGGCATTCCAGGCCGCTATCGTTCAGCAGAGAAACGAACGTTTAAAACGTTCGGTTCTCGCGAACATGCTATCCACTATGTGGGAGTGGCATCTCTGCCCAGCACGCGTTGTTCGGGATCTGAAGGAAGAGGGTGGGATCAGATTGAAGAGCTCTTCAGAACACTCGCCGTGGTAAATACGGTAGAATGCGGCCAAGGAAGCTATTGTTCGGCGCTGAGCTAGCGGCTCAATGCTTCCCGTTACCTCCGGACAACCTATAATACGGATAGCCCGTCGCTGCATAGCGTCGAGAGCGTCCAGCAAATACTTCGCGGAGCCGTCCCAGAGGTGAGAGCAGTATTCGACGCAGGGTCTAATCTGCGTCTTGTACAGCAGACATATCTGGTGCGGTGTAAAGAATCGCTTTACCTTATTCAGTATTCCCAGTTTCCGCGAAGCTAGCCCTATACATCTTTCGATGTAGTTTTTATTATTGAGCTCTCGACGAACGTCTATGCCAAGGATGTCAAGGTTGTCCTTCATTGGTAATAATGC